>WEKY01028460.1:208009-227708 GCA_013390045.1 Picathartes gymnocephalus | reverse complement strand
GGCTGTGTCTCCTCCCAACTTCCTATGCATCCCCAATATTCTCACCAGCACTGCTTAGCAATAACAAAAACATCTCGATAAAATTAGGACTGTTTTCAGCACAACTGCGAAACACAGCCCCTCAGTCCACTGTACCTCAGTTCAAACCAGCACACGGGCTTAAGTCAGAAAATGTCGTGGGGGAAGAATTTGCTTTAATAAGGACAAAAGGCAAAAAAGCTCATTGTCCAGAGCATCTTCCTGGAGCTGACACTTTCTCTAGTGTTAAAAAAAAAGAAAAAAGCTTTATAGATGTTTATAATATCAGAACTGTGCAGAAGCTTGCATAACATCGAGGCTGCATGCACTCTACGCCTAGAAAAGTAGCATGGCACAATTTATAGTTAAGCAATGATGTAAAGTCTGGAGAATAAAAATAGAAAACTGAATTGGAAAGAAGACAAAAGTTATTTCCTTTGGAAAATGTTGCTTTGGGGTCTCCAAGCTGTATCTTAGTCCACCAGACTGTGCTAGGTGTTGTCCTAGAAAGGAACTATTAGAAGATCCACATTTTATCTTAGTAAGCATGTAAGAATAAGGTCATTTCTTTAGACTAATAAATGATGCTTCACATCAACAAACAGATCAAGGCAGTAATTTCTCTTCCCCTTTGGGGAAAAACTGGTTCATCCTTCACAAAATTTCCTTTTTCCTGGAGCACATCTCTAGCACACTGACCAGTTAACATCCGCCAACTTAAGCAGATATTTCACTTCCCACTATGAGTGGGAGAGTGAAGATTTAGGCCACCATCTTAGACAAGACTTTTCTCAGAATGAAGCTATTTGCAGTAGAGCCTCACAAAAT
Source organism: Picathartes gymnocephalus (assembly GCA_013390045.1). Lineage (NCBI taxonomy): Eukaryota > Metazoa > Chordata > Aves > Passeriformes > Picathartidae > Picathartes > Picathartes gymnocephalus. Next base: position 226,862 of record WEKY01028460.1, on the reverse strand, counting down.
ATATGTCCATCTTGAAGGAGAAGCAATGATAAACACGTATNTTAGCTAACCCATATCCTGCACTTTACATTCACAGCAATAGGGCTGACATCCACAAGTGAGGCAACACTGAGTCATCAGAGTCATCTAATCTAGCAAATTACTTTCACAGGATTCCCCGCATCTCATAAAGTGGACAAGAAATGTGGAGGTGCAATTTTTTGGTCAAGCGCGGTTCTTTTACCTCAAGCCAGTGACATTGCCTCTTCTATTGCTAATAGTGGCCGTACAAGACACCTGTCAGAGGGAAGGTACAGAAGTGAGACCTGGCCAGCTGCCTGCTCATACCAATCTGCAGCCAATTCAGCTGACTGATAGAATCAAAGAATTATCACAGTTGGAAGAGATTTTAAAGATTTTACAGAACAGCCATCCACCCGACACTACCACTGTAACCACTAAACCACATCACCCAGTGCCAGATCCAGAGGCCTCTTAAACATCTCCAGGTATGGTGAGTCAAGCACCTCTCTGGGCAACTTATTCCAATGCCTGACCACCCCAACAGTGATTTTTTTTCTAATATCTAATCTGAATCTCCCCTGTCTCAGCCGGGCCGTTTCCNACATCAAAGCAATACACTTCCTCTGGTCCTCTCACTGCAGGCACAGTGGAAGAGACCAGCCCACACCTCATGACAGCCTCCTTTCAGGTAGTTGTGGAAAGCGATGAGCTCCCCCTGAGTGTCCTCTTCTCGTGACTAAACAAACCCAATTCCCTCAGCCGCTCCTCATAAAAAAACATTTTCTAGACCTTTCACCTTATTGCCCTTCATTGGACATGCTCCAGTGTCTCCATGACCTTTTTAAAGTGAGGAGGCCAAAAGAGAACTGCACTCAAGATGTGGCATCACCAATGCTGAGTACAGGAGGAAAGTTCTTAGATTTAGGAGGCGCTCTTTTCTTTTGGGACATTGTGTTTTTACCCCAGCCAACAACCAAGCTCCGCCACTGGGACTGAGGGTAAAATCAGAAGGGTAAAACTGGAAAACTTGTGGATTGAGATGGAGATAGTTTAATAGGGAAAGCAAAAGCTGTGCACACAAGAAAAGCAAACCAAGGCTTTAATTCACTGCTTCCCATGGGCAGGCAGGTGTTCAGCCATCTCCAGGAGAGCAGAGTCCCATCACATTTAATGGTGATTTGGGAAGTCAAATGCCACCGCTCCAAACATCCCCCCTTCCCCCTTCATCCTCCCATTTTACATACTGAACATGAAGTTATATGGTAATGTATGGAATATAGCTTTGGTCAGTTTGAATCACCTGCCCTGGCTGTGTCTCCTCCCAACTTCCTATGCATCCCCAATATTCTCACCAGCACTGCTTAGCAATAACAAAAACATCTCGATAAAATTAGGACTGTTTTCAGCACAACTGCGAAACACAGCCCCTCAGTCCACTGTACCTCAGTTCAAACCAGCACACGGGCTTAAGTCAGAAAATGTCGTGGGGGAAGAATTTGCTTTAATAAGGACAAAAGGCAAAAAAGCTCATTGTCCAGAGCATCTTCCTGGAGCTGACACTTTCTCTAGTGTTAAAAAAAAAGAAAAAAGCTTTATAGATGTTTATAATATCAGAACTGTGCAGAAGCTTGCATAACATCGAGGCTGCATGCACTCTACGCCTAGAAAAGTAGCATGGCACAATTTATAGTTAAGCAATGATGTAAAGTCTGGAGAATAAAAATAGAAAACTGAATTGGAAAGAAGACAAAAGTTATTTCCTTTGGAAAATGTTGCTTTGGGGTCTCCAAGCTGTATCTTAGTCCACCAGACTGTGCTAGGTGTTGTCCTAGAAAGGAACTATTAGAAGATCCACATTTTATCTTAGTAAGCATGTAAGAATAAGGTCATTTCTTTAGACTAATAAATGATGCTTCACATCAACAAACAGATCAAGGCAGTAATTTCTCTTCCCCTTTGGGGAAAAACTGGTTCATCCTTCACAAAATTTCCTTTTTCCTGGAGCACATCTCTAGCACACTGACCAGTTAACATCCGCCAACTTAAGCAGATATTTCACTTCCCACTATGAGTGGGAGAGTGAAGATTTAGGCCACCATCTTAGACAAGACTTTTCTCAGAATGAAGCTATTTGCAGTAGAGCCTCACAAAATATATGTCCATCTTGAAGGAGAAGCAATGATAAACACGTATGGTGGCAACTAGAGTCAAAGAAGAGAATGCAAAGACCAGTTTTATATTAGCTGGAAATAAGCCAGTACATAATAGTCTTCAAAATATGAAATGTTTTCTTTCCTTTGTTTTGACTAGATTTGTAATAAGTCAAACAACATAATAAAAGTCAGAGCAGAGCTGCTAAAGTCAATCCTCTCTTTGGCCTAAAGCAACAATAATGCAGTCAAGAGAAGTATTTTACTCTTTCAGTCATTTTGGAAACTAAACTGGATGGCTGATTGAGTCAAAGCTTAATTTCCTGAATATTTGTCAAAAATTCAAGATGTTTGTTTTTGCTGGATGGTAATGTGCTACACTCACCATGTTCTAAGTCAAGGCATAACATTGTTTAGTAGCTTCTATTTTATCTTTGTGATATGTACACAAATAGAGTTTAGCCTCTCATACCCAAACTGCAACACAGTTTATGCAAGGCACTTATCTAGATTGCTGTGAAATAGTGCTGTAAAATATGGTAAATACCGTGTGAAAAACATTTTTGTGTTGCTTAGACACAAGATTTCAGTGAAAGCAGGGTTTGCTTGCCAACTTGCAGGGGAGTTAAATGGGCTCAAAAAGGTGCTCTCTGTTCTTGCAATATCTAATTTTTCCATGTGTACTTTATACCTTGCCAGGAAACAACCAGGAAATAATGTTGCAATTAAATAGCAAAATAAGTAACATTGGAGGTTATGGGCAGCTAATGCTGCTGTTCCCACTGTCCCTTTGAGCGTCTCTTTCCATTGACTGTAAAGGGAATCTGGATCCCTAAATTTGCATTTCCTTAATTGCACCTAAGGTAGATGCCTAAAGTAAGCATAGTATATCACTAAGTAAACTTAATTATTGTATGGTAAGTCTATTCCCACTTCAGCGTCTGTACTTTTCCCTTTTCCTGCTTTTTTGAGATAAAAAAAAGAAAATAGCTTTCAGATGCTTAGTATTCAGCCAGATGTGAGATGTGCAAGCTCTTTCTCCTACACCTTCACTTCCCTCTGGTAAAAGCAGATTAGGCAAGTGGTAAACAAATCCTTTCAAATCTGGTCCTCACATTTCAAAGCTGTAATTGCAAATTAGAGCAATGATATTGACAGGAATTTCAAGTCCTAGATACCATTAGAGATACAGTATAGAATCCTGCGAACTGATGAGCACTCTTGACCTGATCCCGCAACGCACTTAAAAAGATTTATGGCAAATTTTTTATATAAGATTGCTGTTAAATGCTTTGCTGCATTGGGTGAAAGTAGATAATGGCAAGATAAGGTTCACGTCACCTAATTTTAGCCATTTTAACAGTAAGATGTCAATCTGAAGCTAATCATCAAAGCTCAGCCTGTTACTAAAGAGAGGAGGAAAAAGCATCTCCAGAGGGTGATTCTATTTTAGACATTTATTTATGAATGACTGAGTTTTACCCACTCATTCCTCTCTTCCTCACTCTCTCTTGATGGTAGCCCTTTAGCTTAGACTACACACCTGACTTTCTGAGAGTCAAAGTAATTCAGTTTAAGTACCTATTCATTTCTGCAGAATTTGTAGTGCTTTCACATTTAATCTATGTATCAGCTTAAAATACTGATATAATTTGAACGCAAAGATAAGCTCCATGTCCGTCTGTTATAACATGTAAGCAGAAAGAGAAAATTAATGCTACCAGTCTCTTGAACTCTTTTTTTTTTAATATTACACGAGTGAAATCACTTGACCATGAAATTGTCAGAGAGAAATAATTTATTCTCTTCTTATCTATTACTGAATCTGCAGATTGCTGTCACACCCACAGTGATAAATTTATACCTAGCTCTCTGATGGAAAGAATTCAGGCAGTGAGAAGTAACTGCCTGTTAGGAGTGGAGCTCTTACCTAGATCTGGAGTCTCAGCTAAAAATGAATTAATAACTTGTTGAGAAAAAAAATAGCACAGCACTTCAGTTCTTACATATTAAAAAGTTTTTTCAACAAGGGGATCACAGCTGAAGCTGAAGATCATCAAAAGGCAGCCACACAGCATTGTGGAAAACTCTAGTTGAGGTTTGCCAAAGACCTTCTTGTGTGGTCTTTAGATCCTTTGAATGCTGATAAAAACGATAAAAAACTGTGATAATATCTAATGTCTTTTTCTATGGAAGTGCACTTAGTACTGAAAGGAGGATCATAAAAATCTAGAATGAGTAAAATGTGGATAGAAGATGTAAACTTTTCACAGTACCTGCCTTTATTTCCATGTACTATCAATAAAATAAAACTTTTATCACAAGTTAGACACAACATATTTTTGAGTGCAGTGAAGGTATTTTAATGGTATGTTCTTACAAGCTCAGGTTAGCACATTTTAATTGTCTGTCAGTCAAAAGGCAGTGGCTGGATGTGCATGTGGTCCCAGCCCATTGCAAACAGGCAGCTTAACCAATCTTCATGGGTGACTGCTTATAAACCCAGTTTCCTTTGTGTTTGCAACAGGCCAGGAGCACACTTGGAGCAGTCAGTCTCTACCAGATCACTGAAAGCCAGTAATATCTTGCAATCAAGAAGGCAAATGGAATTAGAAATGGGAGCCTGAAGAACTACTGATTCTTTCATCAGTGGATTTTTGGGGGGAAAATGGTAAGATTTCCCCTTTTACTACATTTTTCTTTTTTTAGGTGGCAAATAATTATATTACAGTGTAAGTCTGAGCCACAGTTTGATTAAATTTTTGTGATTTTTTTCCCACAAATTTGGGCTATATTTCTACAAATCATTGATATTCACACATATTTCATCTTAATAAATGAGTACAGTGGGACTTATTTAGCTTTCAAACTATTTGCATCACCTCCAGGTCTTTCTTTTAATCACACAGAAATGCGTTTTTTAAAAATAAATCTAGTGATGCACCTTTGTTTCCAAGACTTGTATTTCTCATCTGATAGTTTATAAATCTGATTTGAGCTTACATGGATACTTGATATTTTTTCATTTAAATGACATCTGTACATTTCAATTTATTCATCGATGCCAATTTAAACGTAATTTCCTTGTTGGGAGAAGTGACAAAATTGAAGTATACTCATTGAAAATGAGAGTGTACTAATTCCAAAAGTAATACACTGCTCTGCAGTCTGGTTAGCCTGTATGGACCCCGAGAGGTCGTTGGGGTTCCTTGTGAATGCAGGAGTCAGTGTGGGATGCAGGCCTGGGGCAGAAGTATCTGTCTGCTTTACCTGGGAAAATGGATTTGAAATATTCCTGGGAGGGCTTTCAGGATCTGCCCAGATGAATATGTTCCATCTTGAAGATGGATAATACTGATAACATACAGATGTTGTTTATTTGTAGAAACCCATTTCTAAGATTTTAGAAATGTCAGGGGTATACTGAGGAAAAAAAGTTTTCCAGTGTGGTGCAGCCTGCCCTTGGTAACAAGGCATTTGATTCCTTCCATGAGCTGCAGTCCCAACTACTGACTCACAGAGAGTCTAAAGCAGCTAGAACAATGCAGAATTGCTTTATTTGCAGGGCCAAGAGATTATGGGAAAAGGCATCTCTGGGAACTACTTAATAGCCACAAAGCCCACATAGCATCTAAGAAAACTTCCAGCGCCTCATGGATTAGATCTTCAGCTGATGTCAGAACATGTCCCCCATAACATTATAGCCTTAGGACAGCAGTAGTAGGTCACAACAAAACCCCATTTACACCAACATCCTGTCTCCAGCAGAGACCACAAGTCAGTGTCTAAGGAAGAGTGCAGGAACAAGGAAAACAGAAGATATGTCACCAAAATACATTCTCACCCTTGCGTAATTTTCAAATAAAAGTAAACCTAAGAAAAATATGGGTATGTTGTAGGCTTCAGTTTGGTCTTGTTGGGTGTTTTTTAATTTGGTACTATTTACTGATTCCTTACCCATGAGCTTGTCCAGTTTCCTTTTAATGTTCTTTAAACTTTTAGCATTCACAGCACCCTGTGGCAAGCAGTTCCTAAGCTGAACTATTTAATGAAGGACAATAATTGTGCTCTGTGTTTCTCATCTATGTCCCTTAATCTAGAGACAAAAACATGGACAATTGAGGCAGTCTATTGAGATTTTTCACAGTGACGCTCATTAAGAAAGTACTAAGTTTGCAGCTATTTTGTCACTGTTGGGCACTGGGGGTTTTTTGGTTTTTTTACTGATGCCACTTGTGTCTCCTTCCAAGGAGTAGCTGGGGTCAGTTCCCAGCTCTCCTGCAGGCTGCCTCTGTGCCCTCTTGGGCTGTGACCTTATCTGTATAACCAAGTGTTGAAAGTACTGGCAGTTTAATCCCTTAAGATTAATTTCCACATCCTTAACAATAGTTTGCTTCCCCCACCCTTTGCTTATCTTGTATATGTACACAGAATGGTTCACTGGAAGTGAGTCTGCTTTTTCCTTAGTATACAGAGACCCCAAATCCAGAGGAAGGACAAATAAACTTTTAGGTTTACTTTAAACTTGTAATACTTAAACGGAAAAGAAAAACAATCTGTCTTCTTCTTTCCATTCTGCATCTCGTTATGTACTCTTAAGGTCTTTCTTCATATTATGTGGATTAGAATCTTTTTTTATTAAGCAATAGGAGAGCCTCTCCACAGCACAAGAATAATGGGGGAAAAGAAGGCTTGAATAACACTAAGAATCTTGAAAGCCATAATCAAATAATGAATATCACTAACTTCAACCACTGTATCTTTACACAAATATTGTGTATTATTTTTACTGTTTTATATTTGACTGTTGCTGGTCTCATGAGTATTATGCTTCTGAGGAAAGGAAACTGGAAGAATAAAGTACAATTGTTTGTCTGCAAATAATGTTCCCCTTGCTCTAGTTGTATTCATGATCATTTTACTGCAAGATAGTTCACACTATGAAATTCAAGAACATTTGCTTTGGGAGTATTTCAGGTGAAGCCACACTAAAATTGTGGTCACAGGGGTGTGTCAAGGTATTACCAGGGTCAGAGTAAAGAATCTTGGAATGTGGCATAAGTACATTCTTAAAGATTAGCACTTCTTTATGTCTTCTCTTAAGTCAATATACACTATAGCTTTGAGAATGAATTGGGGTCTATTCAGAGATGCATTGACTTCCAACAGAAACTGAATCAATCTTCTTTCAGGTCAAATTATGCATCTCTGAATTCAGACCAACAAACATGGTTTCCATCATTTTATCTTTCCCTTAATAGATAAAAACAGAGTGGTGGAAGAGCTCTCAAGATATCACTGACTCACCTTCCACTGAAACCGTTCCCCACAGGTGATTGTTTATCCTATCTGAGGAGGAACCTGATTATCCCTTGGTCATCTGATGTCACTCATTGACCATACACTGCTAAGCAAAGCATACTGTTTGCTGAAAAACTCTCTATTTGGTAATTTGGTAAGTGAGATCTGCTAATTAAGGAAGAAGATCTTTCTTAATAAAGAAATTTTTCATGGGATCTCTTACTGTAATGCTTCCGACCCAGCTAAACCCATTGGGCAGTCATGCTTTATTTATAACTAACACAGATTTTTTTCCCATCTGAAACTTGAAGACTTTTAATACCTTAGAAAGTGCTGATATAAAAGAAGCGTGGATTACTTTGCAATATACCTTTTCAAGTACTTAGCTTGAGGAACTAGTGTTTTCCTAACTTTTCTTCCTAGCATACCCTTACATAGCCGAGGCTCTTAATAGTACATTTATAGCCTTCACAGTGTGGCAGCACAGAAATGCAGTGAGGACAAGAAGTTGTATCCTCATGGGTGCAATGTTCGGAGTCCCACCAACACCAGGGAGTCCAGTGCCCCCTTCATGGTAAGGGCACAGCACCTACTGCCAGCCCACCCTGCAGGGCCCCACTGCAGCTTCCCTCCGCACCAAGGTTTTTCACAGCTGGCTAAATGCAGAAGGGAAAAGTATTTAGAAATAGCCAGCTTAGAAAACCATGTAACAAATGCAGCTCTACTGAGGAATAATGTTTGTTGGCATTCCCTGAACATATTGCAGATCATTTACAGGTCTCAGCCTGTAAATTCCTACAGAGCGCCAGGCCCAGGGAGTGCTTCATGCTGGTGAAGCCACATTCTTTACACAAAATACAAAGTTTAGGAGCTGCATGAACTTTCCAAATGGCATTTTCTCCTTATCTGGATAAGGAGCAGTAACCAATTAATAATTTCTAGTTAGTTACACTTAGCTTTTTCTAATTTCTTTCAGCTCCAATGTCATTGAGCAATTTCTAAATGTATTTTAAGTCTGTTACCCAAATTGCTGTCCTTGAGTTGCTTGCCACAGTACCTGACTGCCATCTGATTCTTTTTTTCTTGTAATTTGCATGAGGTATATCTGCAGTCTGGCAGGATGTACTCCATCCAATAGCCAGGCATGTTGCAAAAGCCTCTTGTTATTTTTGTCCAGCTTTGCAAAGTTATTCGAGGAACTTTCAGTGCCTTAATGTTAAATGGTTATCTAGGTATCTGTTAAAAGAGAACAATGCCTCCTGACTGATTCTAAAGTGTATGGATTCTACTTTATTTGTCATAAATAGCTCACTTCTGCTCGTGTGAAAGAGTGCCTCAGACCAACTGGAATAATAATGTGGCATGCAGCTACAGTCCGAGCAGTCAGCCAACCAGAGCATGATCCTTTATCATAGTTTCGCATTGTTCTGCTAACTGCATGATGCCAAAAAATAATAATAATAAAGAGAAATCCTTTGTTCCCTTTCACTAACCTAGAAGGTCACAAAACAGACAGTTCCTTCTTGATTACACTAGATAAATAAAAGTCTGATTCATAGAGGGGAGGGAAACAATCATCTGCCAACTGCCAAACCCTATAAAGGGTAAATCTGTTTTTACTTTGTGAGCCAGATTGATGAGTCACCGAGGCTATGACTAATACCAGCAAGAATTAAAATGTACCCAAAAATATAACCTCCCTTTGTACTGCACAAGGGTACCTCAACAGCCAACTCCGCTCCAACAAGTTTTGATGGGGAGCAGGGACCACCCCAGCATTTGCTCTCCAGAACCAGGGGCCCTCCCTATCACAGCTAGTGACATACATTTGCTTTATTCACAGGCATAAACTCACCAAGGGAGATGAATAATTAGGTTCTTCATTTGGGAGATTAGCCACTATGGAAATAAACACCCACCTCCCTCCCTCCTCCCTGCCCTGGGCGAGCTGCCTTCAGAACATGCCATAGCCAGAGGTTCCTCCTGGAGCCCCGTGACGTGCACTTGGATGCAGACAGGAGGGTTCTCAATAGGGAAACCCGAGCAGGCTGCTCCACAGAAAGACAGATAACGATCGGCGGGTTTTTTTGTCCTTCTTGCAAAGTGTCCTCTCCATGAGGCTTGAGAAAACGGGATGAAATTAACTGGTCACTTAGTACTTTGAAAATTATGTAAGAAAAATATTTTTTAAATGGCAACAAGAATAAAAAGGATTTGTTCATTCATTTCATTTCTTTAAATGGGTGAATTTGCAAGTCCATCACAGTCACTGACAAAATTCTTGTTGATGGCAAATGTGCCAGAATTTCACCAACTGCACTTATCCCCTAAATGCTTGTTTTAGTAGCTCGTCAAAACTAATGCTGTAAGACTTTTGTTTTTAAGTACAGCTCTTCCCACTGAGACACATAATAACCCAAGAGAAATTGTCTTCAAAGAGATAAGGTAAATCTCTGTCATTCCTTAATTCGGCTACGTTTCACTCCAAAAATTAACTCCTGCATCCTCAACCATGCATGTTCAGGGTCCACAGATAATCCTTAGAAATTACACATGAGAAGAGTCACCTAAAGTGAACTAAAATGAAATGAGGAAAAAATAACTCTTTCCTATGGATGAAAGTAATTGTCAATTCTCAGGTAAACACCTATATTGTCAGCCTGGCATTTGGGACCCTTCGCAGGTCACCTATCATGGATCTGAGCCCCTAAATTTGGGTGTTGCTTATTAAAAATAAAAACTAGAATATCACCATATATTAACTCTCCAGTCACCGGATTAGAAATCATTTCGGTGAAGATGTCCCAGTGACAAAAATAGAAAGAATGACACTGTACTCAAACACTGAACCATTAACAGGGAAGAATACAAATACCTGCACACTTCTTTTAGGCCTTACATGAATCTAAAGAGCAGAATAACTTCAACCAGTACCAGACTGGAAAAGCTGCAATTGATACTCAAAGCTGGTTAGAGCAGATACTTTTATGTTTTGTACTGCACTGTAATTGAATGCTGTAACCTTTGGAGAGCAAGATTATCAGTGCTGAACTGGAAAAGAGTATCCTATTTTTATTGAATTTTATTTGGTTTTATTTAAAATCCCATAAACTATTCATTTTTCTAATCCAATGAAGTGTTTACTTTTATTTAAATATTTTAAATTAATTTTATTTTCATTGCCATTTAAAACATGAGTCGCTTAAAGATAGTGGGGTTTTATGACTAAATTTTGTAATTCAGCCTTTAAAAATAAATTATATGCACAGCTTCATACATTTGGTAGATTTGGCTTGAGACACTTTTCTGGGGAATCCGGAAACTTAATATTAAAACTACGTGGTATTTTTTTAGTGCTTTGATCTTTAGAGAGATGAGAATGGGGTTAAAAAGTAGATAATTCCACCTTTTTACTACAATTTCAATCTTTCTCTATTATTTCAATCTTCCTCAGTTATTGTAACAATGACAGTTGGATATGTAATGAAATATAAATATGCAAAAAAGCACAGAAATGTATTTGGCCTATGCAGTCACAAAAAGGTAGAGAAAGTTCAGATACCAAACCCACCTGTTTTGCCAGCATCAGTTTAGATATAAATATCTACTTATTTTCCTGGTGGTTCCATCAGAACAAATTAGCATATATCCCTTGGGAGAGCGGGGTTATAAACTGCAGTCGTATTCCTGTCTATGAGACCTCTGAATAATACATGTAATTTGTGACTCATATGCCAAGAATCCCAATTCAATGTATCTATCAGCAGTATTAAGCATTCTAATTTTTTTTAATAAATGAATGAAATGCTATTAATCAGTCATTTAACAGTTATAAGAGTCTCAAAATCACAAAAGATTTTATATATGTATTTTATACATATACATATATATATAAACCTGTAAAAAAATAGGAGAAAAGTCAGTGAACTGGGGTGGAGTCTGAAAATCCTTCCCTAACCTTGTGCAAGTGGCTAATTTTTCTGCATCTCAGTTTTCCAGACACAATAAGCTCATAATCATTCTCTGCCTCGGACAAGTGTTGTGGTGACAAACCACGTTTATTTGAGAGGTTTACATATACAATATGAAGGCAGCCATAAAAATAAGTAGGCATAAAAATAAGTGATTCACTGGCTGAAATAAAATGATGCTTCTTAAATTAATTTCAAATTTCATCTTCTTGGCTGTGTATGGAGACCTATGGTATGGGAAATAAACCATGGGTTTACTGCTGAGGAGTTGACCTGAAAAGAAATTGCTGACATCTTTTTCTGGTTTCCATTATTCTGTTTGTCTTTCTTGATCTCAATCACTTGACTTAATTTTTCCATGTCTCCTTAGAAATTTCAAAATTGTTTCCACCCCATCCCCTCCTCCCAAATTAAATATCTGGACAGATGCGTGGGCATGAGCTGCTCAGAGAGCTGAGTGACAGAGCAGGATGGAGCACAACAAGGCTGTGAGTCTTTAAAGGAGCAGGGCTATGCCCCAAACTCAGAGTGTTTGCAGAGGCAAGGTCAGTGATGCATAGAGGAACCTGACTTGAACTTGGAAAAGACCTAGGAGTGGGGAGAGATAAAACCCAAAATGCCAATAATACAGAAGGTTGTTTCCAGTCTTACAGCTTCGTGTGAATAGTGACATACTTCTGTGTTATTTACAGTGAGGAATAAAGTATAAGGTTTAGAACTTCTCTGGCTACTATCAGAAGCCTCTAAAGAGCTGCAGTTTAAAGCCAGAAAATGCACAAGGCTGGAGGGCTTCAAGCTCTAAGCTGAACTTGGCACCTGAATAACACTGAGTTTCTGTGGCTGAGAAGCCCCTAGCTTCCACCAAGAAAAACCGAACAGAAAGCAATGCCTGCAACCGGTGCCTAAATGAGAAGAGAAGGGGAGCACTGTGGATCAAGGAAAGCTGAGGAGTGATCTCTGTATACACTAACTAAAGAGAAGCAGCCTAAAGGTTAATGCAAGCAGCTTAATGGATTCTTTCCAGTAAACTTAAGAAGGTTACTGCAGCAGATATAAGAGAAAAAGAAAACACGAACAAATGGGGACATACACAAACGAAACAAAACAAAACAAAACAAAAATCCCATATTGAAATCGTGCCAAATAAAAATTTAGCTAGAATAGTCTTCTGTCTGCAGAACTGTAAATTGCACCTCTGTGTGTGTGACACAGCAAGGCCCCAGAAGCCTTAATAAAACCCAATAATCAGAGAGGAGAGCTTGGAGTAACATTCATGAGTGGTAACAGTATAAAATGTACAGCTAGCACTAAACTGATTGACTGATTGCTTGATGGCACATGATTGTGTCCAAGCCAAGAGAGATTGTAAATGTGACAAGCATTTATGTTCTTCAAGCTTTGTGCAGGGGTGGTACAGAGACTTTGGGAACTGCCTCCAAGACAGAGAGAGGGCAAGGTGCAGGGCGGCAGCAACAGTACTGCTATTGTGTATATAACAGCCAAAGTTGATGAGAGAAGTGCTGCCTTAGCATTCTGTGAACGTCTCCCACAAAGTTACCAGCTCTCCCTACAGTCTGGTTTCACTTAGGAAAAGGATAAAGCCAGCATAAAACCTTGAAGTTTCTTTCTCTTGGTGCTTTTGTTTCTCGCTTGCCTTTAAACAGTATGTTGAGACAAGAGGATTCTTTTGGGATGCTTAGAAAGTTATATAGCGACAGAAAGGGTAGCATATCATATAACACAGTGTACCATATCATATTCCTGGCTTAAGCAAATGAAATGGAAACAGGGACATTAGCTTTCTGAATTGTTTTGTATCATAAAGTTGTGAAATTGCAAGGGAAATGAAAAGAAATGCAACAAAATGAAGAGTTGCCACACCTAAGTTGAAGGCTCTAGCAGGAGAGAAAAGTCATGTGTCCTTAATGTGTTCTTAAAAAAATTAAATGCACAGACTCTTTTTTGAGAAACGCAGGTTTCTACAATGTAGTGAAGAACACAGAGATCAGCATGACACCAGACTGAATCAAACTACCTCTATAAGCAATCATTATATGTGATTCATTTTCTTGTACCATAACAGTGGTGGGATGAAAGTTAAAGAATATTTAGGGTAAGAGTAGAGATGTAGCTGTAGGCAAAGAGAGTGGAAAAGAATATGGAGTATTCAAATCACAGTCTACATGTGAGAAAACGTGAGAACTGGAGACATTGCAAGGGCTCATTTGAATGGACACTACCAGAGACATAATGCTGGAAACATAAAGGAGACAACTGACCACACCAAGATAAAACAAAAATAAATAAATAAATAAATGAATAAATAAATAAATAAGAACAGAGGTTTCTGAGTTGAAATTTCCGTGTCCAATACTGCTTTACTCTATGGCAGGAAAAAAGACTGATAATAAGGTTCAGATTAGGGCCTGGCACGAGGAGAGGGCAGTGGCAAGGAAAGAAAAATGAAATTATAATGCAAACAGAAGGAGCAGCAACAACAGTGTTGAAGTACTATCAATGTGCCATGAGCAATACTCAAGAGAAGAAAAGAAAATGCATTTAATTAAAGTCAACTTTGAATAATATGATGACAAGGCCAGTTACTGATAGAATAAAATAAGCTTACATATTACTGGTTTTATTTCTATTTTTAATTGGGCTGACTCCTACCAAGTATATTTTCCTGCTTGATATTGGATTTTTGCAGATTTGATCCCTAATATAATTCTCAAGTTCAGATTATAGTGGCAGGGGAAGAGGAGCAGAAGGATCAGATCCTGAACATATTTCTGCTTTTCACTCTGACAAGCACTTTTAAGAATGAAAACAAGCTCTGAACAAGGGTAAGCTACTGCTGGGGGAAGAAGCTGGGTTACAGGCTTCTGCAGGGGAAGCACTGGCATTGATTACTGGAGCCATGTGTGTTCAAAAACCATGTCTGTACAGCAGAAATAGCCAGGATGAGAGAGGTGAGCAAGTGATTAGAGTGTGACATTGGGTGGAAAGCCCGAAAAGGCTTCTTTTAGGGAGGTTACACACTTCAAAGAGAGAAAACTGGCCTCTCTTGTTCCTCACTTCAGGACATCAGGATAACAGGATTTTACATGCATTCTTTGCAACCAAACCAGATTTCCATTAGGAGGTACCGGACTTTCCAAAGGCAATAACCTAGAGAGGACTCTAAATACATAAAATCTGGAGCAATATGATTTATTGACCCAGATGCTGCATGTAATGCTGCAAAACATTGTACAAACACAAGAGAAGACCATCTACATGGAATTTATCCTCTGCAAGGAACACCTTTCAGCTACGTGTGTTTTAGAGTTGTAACAGTATCATGCCAGTTTTGAAGACTTATGTACAGTTTATAAAATCAGTTGTGAGTGCTCAGTCTCTGCCCACTATAAACCATGGACCTATACCAAAATCAGGGAAATAATCTGGAGTTCCTGATTAATGGGAATCATGTTTCAATTTTTTCTCATTTGTGTAAGCCACTGGTACATGTGCGTGTAAGTGCTCCCAAATAACAGAGGATGTGAGCCTGGAAAAACTAGTAATTTACCAGCTCTTCAGTGTAAGGAATAAAGATTTCTGTCTTTAGTTGAAAAAGACATGGTCTTATTTGCTGATGTTAAGCAAGGTAAGATTCATACTGCCCTGTCTGAAATCTAGTGTTCTCTTTCCAGACGAGAATGACAAATCACTGGAGATGGATTATACATGAAAAGAGAGAGCCTTAGCCCTATTATGAAGACTCTTCTGAGTGTGCCTTGTCATAAGCACTTCACAGAAATCTCACCAAGCTGAAAAATGACACTCACAGCCTTTTGCCACTCTTTGAAGAACTTTGTTCTTTATGTCCTTTATTTCAATAACCTCTAAATGTGAATAAAACCATAGACAGGCAGTCTGAGGCATACAATCGCCCATATATTGTGTGGAGAGAAGCAAAATTAGGTGCTGATCAAAAAAAGGTAACATGTAGAGTGGAAGTGTACACTCTGCAAAGGAAGGACACTGCAGTTTGGGCATCCCAGCAACAGTTTTTGCCTTCATCTTCAAGTTATTGTTTGATTTTTGGTGGAGGAAATCATTCTCCTAGTCTCACCATGTGTTTTCTGTTCTGTTTCAGAACAAGAGAGATTCAAACCTTGGCGAAGAAGCACAAGAAAGCAAAGTGCAAGAGCGTAGACAACAATGAAAACTTTTATTCTAGGACAAGAAATAAAACTGGCTCAGCTGCTTTGGTATTTATTGTAAAACTCTGGCCTAAGTATTTTTCCTATTAGTCCATCTGGCAGCCTTCAGTAACTGTTCCTACACCTTGACTCAGCCAGCAAGAGTGAGTCAGTGACCCACAGAGCAGGAACACCAGCGAGGAGCTCAGCGCGTACCAAGGGCCCTTGTAGCCAGAACTGAACTGAAACCACGCAGAAAAGAAAAGCTCTTCACCTAACATGGTCTTCTCATTTCAGCTAATTTAAACATCCCAGTGGGAAAAGCTCTACCTGTGAGTCAGCAAAGTGCTTTAAACACAGTTCACTGGAGAATCCCTATTTAAGCAACAACTGAAAAATACATACAGGTATTAGAAAATAATAGCTGTAAGAGTGATGGTGGAAATTCTGTCATTAGGGACAAGATGAGCTGGAGAAGAATGGTTTTGTTCTCCTAACTGATGTATGGGTTATAAGCCAGCAGCCAGTAGAACCAGCCGTGAGATCTGTGAGGGCCCAAGCTGCTGATGATAGGACTAAATCCTGAGCTGTCTCCTCTGGTTTCTGGCCAACGGTGGGGCAGTCATAAAAAAACCTTCTTTCAGCTCTATCTCAGCTGTCAGAAAGTGAGCTCAGCTGGCAGCCTACATTCCCTGCACTTTGACCACGGTTATTTGGTAAATTGTGTATTAGTTAGACCATGTCTTCCATGAGAATCAGCTGTTGCAGATTCATTGCTGCCACTTTGCACCAGCTTGGGATATAGCAATCATTTACAAGGTACCACTGCATCCAGAATTTTTAATAATCACCCTAGAAGGAGTTTCAATAGAATTATAAAAATTCCATGAGAAGATGAAAATTAATCTCAAAACCCAGGTGTTGATGAATATTTCTTATGGAGAGACGCATGGTTTCTTGCCAGGTGCTATAGTACAGTACATCCTGTACTAGATTGTCCTCTAGATTGCAGCATATATATTCAAATAATAGTGTAATTCACAGCAGAGAAATTAAAACAACAGGGACAAGTAGTAACAGAAGCAGCTGAATTAATAAAGCCCTAATTACAGGTATCAGAAAAAATTTTAAGGGAATAATAGCAGTTCCTGAGGCCCCTTTCTTCCTCAGGATATGGCTTACAGGGCTCTGGGCAACACCTCAGGTTTCCTTCAGCCCCTCCAGCTCATCATGATCAGGACGAAGGACCTGAACACCCACGGACTGAGCCTTCCCTGAGCACAGGGCAGTGCCTTCCTGGCTGGGTATTTCCAATATGTGAGCAAAGCACTTGTGTTCCACTCCCAAAGGGCTGTGCTGGTGCACCTCCCACCCAAACCCCACCCCAAGGACAATGGATGGAGATGGAGAGGACAAAAGAGACAGCCTGTGCCCTAAGCACACCTATAAATCCTGGTCACACCAGAGGAGAGATAACGTTTCTACTTTATCACCAAAGGGACCTGTTTTTTTGAGAGATAAATATTTTTTAAAGCTCCTAAAGGGCAAACTCTGCAACATCTTCATTTTCTTATTTTTCATTAAATCTGCTCCACTTTCTGATCACATTCCAAATTATCAGAAAAAAGAAGATATCAGTAAACAACATCTTTAACCAAAATGCAATTTCCTTTCATGTCAAAATGAAAGATAATCTGTGTAACTTCAGGGATTAGGAGGCCTTTCTGTCAGCAAATGTCTTTTCCCTGCATTAGCTGATTCAAGAGAACCTTCTAAATAGTCCTCCAGAGACAGCAGTTCCCTTTTATTGCATTCATCTGTCTTTTATGGCTTTGCTCTCATGAAAGATTAATAGCTGCAAAGATCAAGGGCCAGTGTGAACATTTAGTCTGACCTGCGTAGCATAGGCTATCAAATTTTACCCAGTAATTCTTGCACCAAATCCCATTAATTGGAGAGAAAGTATCATATATCTTTTAGTAAGAAATGTTTTCTTGATTTAAAGGCTGCAAATTATGAGGAGCCTGCTCCGGAAATTTGTTCCATGGTTTATTTACCCTGACCTGCAAATTTTCACTAGAGTTTATTTTTTTCAATGAGATATTTTACACTGGAGAAATTTGGGTGTTTTCAAAGGAGTGTAGTCCTTGATCTTTACCTCACCATTTTAATTCCACAAATGAAAATAAATAAATAAATAAAAAATAACAGAAAGTGTCACATTCCTCAACAGATTAGACTTTTTGTTCTGATTTGCTTTCTGGATGTTCCTCTTTCCTCAGTATCAGGACAACTGGGGAACCAGGCTACTCATGTTACCTGTGTAGTGCTAGGCAGTGGCAATGCCTCCTGTGATGTCCCAGCCAGACCAGATGTTCTCAGACACACAGAGCTGGTAACCCCATCCTCCCCACACGCGTGTTCCCAAACACCAGCAAAATCCTACCATTTCTATCAGGCCTGTGGTCCTCCTTGAAAGCGCCATAAATCCCATTTGTGCCTCCTGTGTTTGGAATATGGCTGTGGCCTCAGGAAAGTCATCCACTGCTTTCAAATAAATCACACAAAATAAATTAATCTGGCAGAAGGTTATAGGCTCGTAGGGCAATCCGTTAACTTTCCGGAGAAGGGTTTGGTCTCAGCCTGTTTACAGTTGGATGGCAAGCCTGAGAGCCTCTGGTGATGTACAGCCTGAGAGCCTCTGGTGATGTACAGCCTGGGCTACACAGATTATTTTGACCTGCAAAACAGTGTAACATACAGACACTGAAGTGAATACAGTACAGTCATAGGTTTGGATTGCTTTACATCCTTTCCCAACAGATTCCCTTTCCCATGGACTGAAATCCAGTAATAGGAATTTATCAGAGTGGCTTTGATATTGTTTTCTAATTAATTTCTTCCCTCTCTGTAAAATAAAGCCTAAATAGGTTTCTAGATATAAGAAGCTGAAATTCTTGAAGAAAAGTTTTTTCCAAGAGATAATTTAGTTTCTATAAGCTGAAGTTTCAAAAAAAAAAGATGCTTTTTACATCAAATAATTTTCAAAAAATAAATAGCACAATTTCCTCCTTCAAAATAGTATATTTTGTTTGCATATTTTTAAGATTTTTAATTTCGTAAATAATTTTTTGTACATAGTTAATAACAAAAAATACTTTTTCGAAGAAATATACCAAGCAGCTTTGCACTACAATATTTTTATTGAAATTTTTTAAAACTTCTAGTTTATGCAAAAATGTCA
>WEKY01028460.1:154115-207813 GCA_013390045.1 Picathartes gymnocephalus | reverse complement strand
TCGGCTACCTGGAAACAGAGGCTAGACAGGAGTAAGAGAATAAAGGTGGATATTTATTTGAAAGCTTTCAAAGGCACAGCCTGGGGAGCCAGAGGCTGCCGCTGCACCCTAAGGTGGACCCCAAGATGGACGACAAGTCACAAGTTCTTACCCCAGTTATAGGTTTTGGCACATTAGCTATATCAGCTAAATTAGCTAATTAAAACTTCAGCTACTGATGTAATTCTCCCCGGCTTGCCCCCCTTTCTTTAGATGTTGGTTTACACATGCTGGGCCCAGCACAGTCCGAGTTGTCCTTGAAGAGCCAGCCTAGAGAGGTTTGTTATGTCTCTCACACTCTGAGAGCAGCAGCTAACAGGTTACAAGACAGTTCAGAGTTACACACTAAGTACTACAGGATTTGAGCAATATGAAAGTTACAATCCAAGGGATCACAGGGAAGATGTTCTCCTAATCTTGTCACCTCTGCTCACTGGCTAGCAGAAGGAGAATGAGTCCAGGTCCAAGTGCTCATGGTAATGCAGGATGCAACAGCAGAATGAGTCACAGAACCTGTGAGTTCAGGAGCACAGGCACAAAACTAGAAAATTCACATTTAAAAATATCAACTCATATCAATTTTAAACAATGCTTCATTTTGGCACTTTATGCAATATTTCTTTTTCTTCTTTCTCTGGTAATTAAACATTACAAAACCAAAGATTTTGTGAAGTGCTGTGAAAACAAGATAGATGAAAGCATTATGCCAAAAGCGTTCACAGCTCTATCACACAGAGCACAAACAGATTACAAATGATGACAGCAAGACTGAGGTTTGGTGAGCCAGTAAACACATTTTGATTACAGCCACAAACACACCAGACTTGTTTAGCCTTTCAGTTTCATTGGCTCCTCAAATGACTTTGAATGGGAATATTTCTTTATGACATAGGTGTCAATAACAAGAAAAGAAAACTATGTTCACTGTTTTTTAGATTGAAAGATAGGAGGTGATCCTTGCAGATGCAATGGTGACCAAATGGTGAGCAAAACTGAACACTGAAACAAATTCTCTGACACGCTGAAAATTGCTAGGATAGACCTCCCATTCAGCAGCAGATTTTCCTTTCTGTATCTGATACTCCTAAAAGCTATTATACTGGGCACATTCTCACATTCTATTATTAAATTTGAATAGTAGTTACAAACACAAGCATTTTCAAGGACTTCCTGGGTTTTGGCAGTTCCATTTTTTTTCCTTTTGTAAATGAGTTCTGTAATTATTTTTACGTGCTTATTGTCTCGACTTTTTACTTTTTAGCATCCTATTTGAAATCAGTAAATGGTTAGACTTCATGCCCCATTCTAAAAATTTGTCATTCATGTATGTGTGCTGTGGGATCTGGAATCCGTAATATTCTGCTGGAAGAGCAAAAGCCTGTATAGCTGTGATCAATTTATTGAGAAGGCAGTGTTTGGCTGAACCAGAAAAAATGTTCCCTTTGATTCTCAAAGTACCAGACAGAAGGCTGCTTCACTCCAGAAACAAAATTTTGAATTACAGTGCCTTGGCAAAGGTCTGGGATGTGGTTTAATAATGGGCCTCACATGGCAATAAGACTCCAGAACCTTCTCTGAATATTTCACCTTACTGATACATGGTGTTTTGTACAAATAGTATCAGGCAGCCCTGCCACAGACCTACTGAGCACAGTTAAAACAGGGATATTGCAGCAAAGCTCACCACTGCCACTGCTCTCATTTATCCATTTTGACTTTGGGATCTTTTTACATCATTTCCTACAAACCTGGCTTTCTGACCTAATCCAAGAACTTGAAGCTGGGAGGTGAGGGTTGAAAAATATAATTTATCCATGGAAAACACTGCTTTAGTCACAAAGATGACAATTGCAAATCAAAAATAACAGTTTGACTTACATATCTTACCAGATTATCACAATTACTTAGCAGATAATTGTTCTTCATTGTGTCTCTATTGTCCAGATCAGTATTACACTTATGTCAGATACCCTTTTTGTATATGCAATGGCAACAGCCTATAATCAAAACACCATTTTCTTAGCCTTTATTTTATGATATTTAGACTTAAGCCATCCATAAGATTTTTACTTCTACTGCTGCAACTTACAGCACTAAATAGCAGATCTGTCTCAAAGTTTGATTATGCTTCTCTGTGCTGTGGCATGGACTGTTTCTATTTAAGGTTACATGACATCCTCATTGCAATTGCTTGTACAAAGAAATACTATTCATAAATTGTTCCATTCATTTTAGTTGACTTTGAACATGTTTTTAGATTTGCAAGAGTACTTGACACTGGATTGTTAAACACCTACATATGAAATAGTGAGGATCCATGCAACTTTCGATTTGAGAACCTTGGTGGAATCACAGAAATAGTATAAAAAACCTGTCTACTTCAATGCAACACTTTTTTGTTTGTTTGTTTGTTCAGCCTAGAGAAGAGGAGACTGAGAGAAGGTCTCATTAAATCTTTAATATCTTCACAAGGGGAAGTGGAGGGGCAGGTACCAATCTCATCACTCTCGTGACCACCGACAGGACTCAAGGAAAAGGCATGAAGCTGAGTCAGGTGAGGTTTAAGTTGGATATCCAGAAAAGGTTTTCACAGAGAGGGTGGGTGAGCACTGGAACAGGGTCCCCAGGGCAGTGGTCACAGCACCAGCCTGACAGAAATGTTTGGACACTGCTCTCAGGCACATGGTGTGACTCTTGGGGATGTTCTGTGCAGGGCCACGAGTTCAGCTGTGATGATTCTTCTGGGTCCATTCCGACTCAGCATATTCTGTGATTCTGTGCTACCTGACAAGCAAGCAGTTTGGTCAACTGACCTCTCTATCTTGCAGAAGGCATTTAATCTGTTTTCAATCCATGAAGACACAAGTTCTGAATGATACAGCCACTGACTAAATAATAACTGTACACATCTTCTGTGTTGGTTTAGGGTTTAGATTTTCTAGAGCTGAAAGAGTCAGGAAGATGATTATTCATACACATGACACAGAAGGCTCCTCACAACAGAGTAGTTCAATCCAATACAAAATTACTTCTTTTCTATTTTTTTCCCCTGAGAAAAACACTAGTCTTGAAAAACAGAATGTTTTTGCCACACATGGGCATAAACATCTTACTGAAAGACATTCCTGGTACTAAGAGGCCAAATACAACAAGACCCAACAGAAGAAGGTCGGACAAGTCAAAAGAAAAATGTAGCTTTGAAAAAAAATATTTTAAAATCAGGACACATAATTATTTAAAGAAGTCATCACATCAAGTGATGGATTATATGTCTGCTCACATCTGTAATCAAGATAGTATCCCTTTCAGTATATGCTTCAACCAAAGACAAGCTGTAGGATCAGTTGCAAAACAAAGAGACAAAACACTTCACCCCGTGTTAAAGAGGACAAGTGGGTAATCTGATGCTTTCTTCTGTCCCTAAATACTCATTATTCCTTAAAAATCTGCTCAGTCTTCTATTCTCTTATTTTGTCATCTTAAACAGAAAGGTGCTTGTTCAAAATTTTGGGTACCAGCCGTCTCTCATAAACAATATTGCACAATAAGTAAATAAAATGCCCAACTTAAATGCAACCAAGTAAAACTATAAACTAATATCTCATCCTTTTTTGACTTTATGAGTACAGTTGTTTATTTGCTTTGTGCTCATGTCTCTTGGATTGGTAATACGGCCCTGTTTAACACCAAGTCGGTGACATGGACAGTGGGATTCAGTAAATTTTTTGATGACACTAAGCTGTGTGGTGCCATGGACACTCTGGAGGGAAGGGATGCCATGCAGGGAGACCTGGCTAAGCTTGAGAGGTGGTCCCACGTGAAGCTCATGAAGATCAACAAGGCCAAGTGTAAGGTGCTGCACCTGGATTGGTGCAATCCCAAGCACAAGTACAGGCTGAGCAGAGAAGGAATTGAGAGCAGTCCTGAGGAGAAGCACTTGGAGGTGTTCATGGACAAGGAGCTCAGCATGACCCAGCAATGTGCAGCAGTTCAGAAAGCCAACCATATCCTGGTCTGCATCAGAAGCAGTGTGGCCAACAGGCTGAGGATTCTGGGCTTCTGTCCCACTGCTCCACTCTGGAGAGACCCCACCTGGAGTGCTGCATCCAGCGCTAGGGCTCCCAACTTAAAAAGGTTGTGGACCTGTCAGAGCAAGTCCAGAGGAGGCCACAAAGATGATCAGAGGGCTGGAACACCTCTTCTATGAAAATAGGGCAAGAGAGTTGGGACTGTTTAGTCTGATGAAGAGAAGGCTCCAGAGAGAACTTGGAACACTTTTCAGTACTTAAGGAAGGCCTTCGGGAGAGATGGAGAGGGCATGTAGTGATTGGACAGGAGGAATGGATTTAAACTGAAAGAGGGGAGGTTTAGATTCCATATTAGGAAGAAATTCTTTACCATGAGGGTGTTTAGGCACTAGAACACGTTTCCAAGAGAAATTGTGGATGGCCCATCCCTGGAAGAGTTCAAGGCCAGGCTGGATGGGACTTTGAGCAACCTCACCTAGTGAGTGGCATCCCTGCCCATGGCAGGTGGGTTTGAACTCGACGGTGCTTAAAGTCCCTTCCAACTCAAACCGTTCTATGATTCTATGATAATTTTTTTTTCTATTTTCCTAACTTTGGTTTCTTCTTTATTGACTGACTTTTACTTGTTGCAGTAAGTGGCAATTATCCCTTCCCACTTGAATTCTGCACATGGCAGCTTCATATAGAAAGGACCCCTTGCTGCAGGACTGGCAGCATACAAATTGTATTTGTTCTCCATCACAGTTTGCCACTGGGAAAGTCAATCCAAACTGACTGCTAACAAACTGAAAATGGGTGATTGCTCCTGACATCAGTGCTTCAATGTTAGCTTTTTTTTACATTTTTTTTATATCTGGGGAGTCCTAGCTTCTAGAACTACACAGTTTGTCCATAAGACACTGAATTCACTTTTAAGAGAAAGTTTAAGACCAGAGAGGTCTAACGACTTGACCTAAAGCCTGAAAATGCCAGATGTAAGAAAAAACAGCACTGCTTCTCTTTTAAGTCAGTCTGGTGCTTTTTGCTGCATAACACATTTTTCTAACTCCAAGTATGATCAATACCTTATATTGTGCTTTCTCATGGGGTCCTGGTTAAGAACAATGTCTGATTTCGCATTGGGCTCTTCTCCTCAGTGTCATTTTGACTGCAGACTACACAGGTGCTCTTTGAGTGTGAAAAACATAACAGTCCTGCTCTTTGTGGGCAGAAGGTAGATTGAAGCAACGATGAGAAAACAGTAAATCCTTGCCTTTATATATCCAGGCCGTTTATGGAGAAGCAAATAGAAAGGCTGAGGCATCTGTAGGAACCAAGGCAGTCCTGGCTGGGAGGAGTGCTGCAAAGAGCACAGCGTACACTGCTCTCTCTGTGGAGGTGGCTGCATCACGGGGGCTGGAACTATCCACACCACCCTTCCAGGACAAATCCTCCAGAAGGAGGCAGCTGTAGGCATGCTGTCCCTGCCTCTGCTCTGCACCTCCCCACTGGACACTAGCACAGCAGGGCAGCCGTAGATTCAGCCTCCAAGTCCTGTTTCCTAAGGGGTGATCTCTGGGCAGAGGCAGCGACAGGTTTGCCCAGCTAATCATTGTCTTCATAGACACAATGTGATTTTATAAACAAGGTGCATATCTGTTAGCCTGTTCATGGCAGTGAGACATTTCTTATTCCTTTTCTATTTGCTTCCCTGAACAGAGATTTTTTTTTTCAATCTGTTACTAATTGGATAGCAATACACTAAATAGATATGAGCTTGTGACTCAAGCTCTGCTAGTCCTCTGCAACAGGAAATAGGGGTTCTGAGTATTGAAGTGTCTATCACTCCTCCAACAGTCAGAACAGCCTCTTAGTCACAGTAATAACTAATGGTATTTTTTTCACAGCATTGCTTTTTATAAATGCATCTGGGCTGTTTATCCCAGGCTAATCCCACCCTGGATCTGATGAGCGCTACAGTCCAGCCACATGCTGCTAATCCTCCAAGGGAAAGCGTCCCTACAAGTGTTTAAGAAGAATCCTCTCACTGGATTGTAACACTCGTGAGGGAGATGCTTTCAGGGAACTTTACAATGCTGCATCCCCCTGGGATATGGCAGGGACAGCCTGTGCAGGATGAATCAATGCCATACGTCAAATACTGTTTGTGTATGTTTCAGAGTAACCAGGCAAAGTCTTTTAACTTTCCATCCTAGAGCCCGAGCAGTACTTTCCTGAATGTCCGCCAGGAAAATTTTGTAGATTTGGCAGCAGGACTGTGGGAAGCCTGGTTAAAGACTAGCCCAGAGTGCTGGAGCAGAGGCTTTATATAAAGAGAGAGAATCCAAACACCTTCCTTTGTTTCATGCTACAAACGCATACAAATGGAGCCCTGAGATTGCAATCAGGCTCCATTGTATAAGCACAGGCCTTTCCATTACTGCATTACAGCTTTTTGGCATGTAGAGCTTCATTATTTTTCAGCTGGAAAACTAATTAAAATGAATTCTTTTTTATTTATCGGAGTGTTAATGCTTCAGTTCCCAAGTCTCCGCTGGCTTCCAGCCATTTAATTTTGGTCCCTAGGGCAAAGCCTGACAAATTAAGATAAAGTCATTACTTAATGTTCCCCTCCTGAGAGAAAACAAGAAGTATTTCCTGTTCTTATTAATTGCACAAAGTCAATTTCCATGGTAAAATTTCAGCATGACCAGAGCTTTTGCACCCAACATCTCTCTCCTTCTGTGCTCCCCACTCAGCTGCAGCAGCTGAGGCAGGGAGCATTGCCAGGCTTCAGCCGGGCTTTCCTCAACACCCTGGAAACCACAAGGTGAACAGATGCTTTGCTCAGGTGCTTGCCCTTTGCCATTTGGAACCACCCTCTCCAGTACCTCCAAGGTACTTTTGCTTCAAGAGTGCTGTGCTTTACCTCCAGGGAAAACCCAGCCCTGGGGATCCTGGCCATGCCAAATGAGTTAGTCAGAGCTGTGGTATGGGCACTGCCCAGTTCAAGTGCACTCAAAGCAGCCAAAATCCACTTTCTTTTTTTTTTTTTTTCCACCAGTGTGTATATCACAAAAGGTCACGCACTTTTAAAGCAGTGTGTAAACTTAACCGGGACCTGTCCTCCCCAGCTTCAGAGCCTGGTGCAATAGGTAACAAACAGCCCCTTCCCATGGCAACACATTTTGATGCCTGTGCTCCAGGGCAGTGGGAGGACTCCAGAGAGCAAACGAGGTGCTGAGTCTGAGCTCGGGAAAACAGCCAGGATGATGCAAAAAGTTTAGAGGGGAAACAGAAAAACAAACAGAAAGGAAACACAGCAAAGCACTGGCAGTCGTGGGAGGACAGACAGAGAGCAGCACCACTGTGTTTCCCTCCCCGTCGGTGTCTCTGATACAAACCTCACATCCCTTGGCCACCAGAGCTCTGCCCAGCATTGCTCTTCAATGCTCTCTTTACAACATTCTTACATTAAACAAAGATGACACCATTGAAGCCCAACTCCATAGCAGAAGTTCATCCAAATATTTTAATAAAGCCAGTTTGTTTAGGGAAAGACTTGGCCAGACAAGGACACAGCTTGCTGAGTGCTGTTGAATTGCATTATCTAAGACGTGTTGCCATGTTTGGGACTGCGAGCGGATATTGCAAAATGTCTGTTGACTCCCTGGTAGCAGCACAGGGTTGGCACACTGGACCAGGCTGTGCCAGTGCCCCAGAGGGATAAATTTGTTCTGTGACCTCCCTGCAGGGTTGGGACACCTTGCTTCACAGGCCATGCTGGTGCAAGCCCTCGCAAGGAGCCAGGAGCAGCTCATACAAGTGCCAGCACACCTCTGCTGGGCTGACATGTGCCAGGGCCAGCACCTTAATCC
The DNA here is from genome assembly GCA_013390045.1 of Picathartes gymnocephalus. Classification (NCBI taxonomy): domain Eukaryota; kingdom Metazoa; phylum Chordata; class Aves; order Passeriformes; family Picathartidae; genus Picathartes; species Picathartes gymnocephalus. The sequence continues at coordinate 199,889 of WEKY01028460.1, read as the reverse complement.
CATGCAGGGATAGGCTCTGCCACACAGCCTTCTCCTGTCTGAGTCAAAGCCAGATCCTGCTGCCTGGCTGGGGCTGCCCAGAGCAGGCAGGAAAACACAGCCCTGAGATGCTCCCAGCCAGGGCCACCCCTGAAGCTATCAGGTACCCCAACGCGGGGAGCAGGAGGGGAAGGCAGGGAGGAGATGGCTGTTCCACAACAGCTTGGACTCGGGAGGAGACAGAGCTGCAAGAAGCCCCGTGCTCCTGCGTTTCTGGGGCAGGCACTAACAAAAACATCCTGGAGGGCAGATGTTTGGAAAGGAAGCAAAGCACGCAGCTCCATTTCTGCTAACTTACGCCAGAGCAGGAAGGCACCTGAGTGAGGCATGCAAAGAACAAAAGCCCAAGTGAACGGCAACACACTCCCTGTTCACCTTACCCTCCCTCAAAATCAGCTATTCTTTGCTGATTTTTTTTAAAATGTCACTAATTTAAAAATACACATATTATTTAAAGATGTCCTTTAAACTACTTTTTTTAAACTTCAGAATTTTTGGCTGAATTAGTATTCTGTATTTACAGTTTTGTACAGAAATTCATTGCACAGTCTCAGTTTTTCTAATCTCAGCACAAATCTCTGATGGGTCATCTTGTCCTACCACCTATTCCTGAATTCCATAAAGCTGAACTGTACTGGGGCACATATGCTGTTAAAGCAGCAGGCAAAGTTATGAAGATTGCAAAAAATGCATCCTGATAGCATGTGAGATGATTCAATGGAAACTCAGAAGTGAGCAATAGGGAGAGTCTGGAACACATTTAGTGCCAAAGTGCTTCAGATAGGTTGCTACACAGCATTACAGAAAAACTCATAACAGCCCGTGCTATGTGACAAACACTACTTAAATCAACATGATTCAAGTAGTCATTTTCACTAACCATACTGAGAATTACATTAAAAAATGTTATCATTTTGAAATGTTTTTGAGGAATATATGAGAGACCAGTTTTGCCAATAGTTTAAGCAGATGCAGTGCACTTTTAAGTCAATAGGGAATTTGATCCCTTTTTAATTTTTCACATGCAAGCTTAAAACCTCAGCTGTGGCTGTTGTCCAGGATAAGGTCAAGGGAAAATACATGTTCGCTCTATGTTAAAGAATTTTTTTAAGGTATTTATATTGGGAAATTCTTCTGCTTGCTTAGTAGGAAGGAGAGACTTGAATTTAGTAGAAAGGTGAGATAGAATGCACTTTTTGAAGTCCCTTAGAAAATCACTAGTACACTATTACAAACCCTTGACAAATTCCATTTCCCACGGACAGATAGAGTTTTATTAGAACTTACTCTGTTGTTTCTCCATTGATTCTTCACCCTCTCAAGGTGCTCTATGCAACTGTAGCAAAAAGGAACTACTCTCATATGTCTGGATGTGAAAACTGTGTGCCTGTTAGGATCCCACTGCCCAAATGCTTGGGATCTGAAGGCAGGGTAGAATAGAGTATGACAGGGAGCTGATAATGAATGAGCAGTAATAAAGAATTATGTGAGAAGGAAAGTTGTAGTGCAGCAGGCAGGAGCAGAGACAGGCATGGGAAAAGAAAGGAGGAAAGAGGGAAATGAGCTGTCAGTAGGATGACTCATCCAGAGCACAGGAAATAGGGAAAACCTCATTTCTGGTCCTTATGGCTTCTCACGCACTGTGTTGCACAGATTCTTAGTTCTTCCTCACCCCCACCCCTCTGTGCAGTAACACAGTTTAAAGAAGAAAGGTAAAATGCACTCCTGACTTCTCCCATCTCACATAACACGTGGATTGGCAGTAAAGATGGCTCCCTGGGAGTACTCAGCAGAGAGATACCATTAGGTATTTCTCTATACATAATTACTAATTACTCAGTCCTGAGACAGATGCCAAGATGTTTTGCATTTGCACAGGAAGCCCCTGGGGAATCTTGGAGTGAAAAAATCAGCATTCAGTGGTGTTTGGGCATCCAGAGTTTAGGCAGAGAATTCAAATTCTGCTTTTTAGCTTCTGCATCCAGGATCCATGTTAGAACTTCCCTGAAACTGCTCCAAACTTCCAAGTGTTTCCCTTTGCTCTGCTAGCTGGTATTTCATTAACTCGGGTGTTTATATAACATTAATAGGAAACCATGTCATTTCAAGGTGACTTAAAGATACGTATTATCAACACTGACATTATTTTGCTTCTATTTACAGTTTTGATAAGAGAAGAGAAAAGGCCTGCTGGATTGCTCAAAAGGCCAAAGCTTTTCTACCATCAAAATGCCACTTACAGACCCCGTTAAATATATAATCCTTGGTTTTTTTGCTCTATAGGAAAATGAGCAAAACAAAGGGTTGGGAATTCTGATGAGTACATCCAAAGTCACAAGGGAACCAGAGAAGAGACACACCTCTGTTTTGTAATCTTCAGAAACCTTATAGCCTCAAGGGACATAATCTTCAGTAGGATCCAACAGTTTATCATAGGATCAAATGTTTAAATGAATCATTTTTTCTGAATTGCTGCTAGTCATAAAAGTTGAGACAATAAAACATATAATAAATATATCTACATTGCAGGAATGATGGTAAGACATATAAGCTGGATCCAGTTTTCACGGGTAACCATAGCAGGAAAGACATAGTAGCCTTGGATGATGGAAAATTGTTTAAGCAAGTTAACATCTACACAGCCTTGGATTCTCTGCTGTGGTTAACTGCATTTGGTTTTTATATGAAATAACAGCTAAAAGCTTTCACCACAGGCCTCTGTTTCCTCCATTTGGGGGGAAGGTAAGCTCCTAACATGGACAGATGTGATGTTTAAAGAGTACAACCACTCTGTAAATTGCCCTAGAGATTTAAAAAAAAAAAAAAAAAGGCAAATAGGCAGGCCCAAAGTGCAGTATTTCTTGAAAGAGGTTAACTTACAGGAAAAGGCATCTAAGGTCAAGATGTGTGATTTATTGTTGAATAGTTTGTGGTCAACAGAAAAATCCACAGATGAAAACACAAAGACATAAAATATGACACTGTCAAGCTCACTTTCTTAATTCATTTTGTTCTAGTACTTATTACCCACAGGGAAGTTAGAAGTGAGTGGTTTTATGAGTGGCTTAGAAAATTTAGAAATTATCTGACCACAAAAACTCAGGTTTCAAATAATTGTCTCAAAGGCACAGTGTTTTCCCTCATGATGATTCTTTCTTTATACAAGGGATGCTTTTTTTTTTTTTAAGATTGCAGTGTGGAGCTTAACATGGAGCAGGACCTGCAGCAGTGACCCTGACATATAAGGGCACTGGGAGAAGAAGGTGGGTTAAACACCTTGCTGGACCTGCCATATTGCTCCATGAGCAGCACAGGGTGTTCCCCCTGCGCAGAGCACAGGTACTCAGGTGATCACAGTGCTCCGTGTGGCCCATGCAGTGCCCACTTCTTGAATGGGGTGGACTGTCCAGTTCTGATTTCCCAATCTTAAAAAGGTATAGGAGATCTGGAAAACAAGTAAAGAAATGCTACCTATATGATCCTAGCTATAGGAATATCTTCTGTATCAGGAATAAAGACAGTTAAACAGACAAGCACAATTCAACTTGAGAACAGAGAATATTGGCAGAGATTTGTTAATAGTCCTACAGTCACCAGTGATGGAGAGGATGAACAGGGAAATGCCTTCCTGAGCCATGAAAATGCTACTGCAGCTACAAGTTTACAGGGGGTTTAGAAAGGAACTAGACAGATCACTGAAAGAAAAGACCTCTGGAAGAAAAGGTTGCCCATTTCAGAGTCCAGTCTGTCCCCCCAGCTATTTTGTGCATTTCAAGCACTCCAGAAAACCCTTTTTCTATATAAGACCTTAAAAAGCCTAATAGGCCTTATTATTTCAACATCCAAGATAGAACTTTTCCTACTCTTTGTATCCCAGCAGAAGCCCAGCAGAAGAGTGTCCAGATTATGTCCTTTTCCTTTGCTAAACTGCAAGAAGGGCAATGTGTTAACTGTAGGAGCCGCAGCAGGTATCCAAAGCAATTCAGAGAGCAGGAATTGACAAAAGCTGGAAGCATCTGGGCTCTCTCCAGCTTCTAAACCCAAAGGTGTCCCTGCAGTTGCAGGATCCAAATATTTCAGTGGTGAATACCTCCCTCTGGAAAATCCCCATTACATAAACGGAAAGTAGTACGTAGGTACACACAGAGGTACATACCAGGAGAGGAATGATGAGTTACTGGTAAATACTTTTGAAAATCTTTCTCCTTACATTTTTTTCTGGATACACAGAGCAATCATTTCCCTCAGAATAAACCATTTGACAGCTTCTACTCTGTGTGGCAGTGGTGTGCATGCAGCTGTTGTCTTCAAACACTGGGTGTTTCCTCAAGAGTCATATTTTCTGCCTTGCTCTTAGCAAGTATCTCTGCTTATAAAGAATCCTGAAGAAGTCACATGAGAAAGTGAGTAGGTTTTATTTCTGTGTGTGCTCTACCATACATTTTCATGGATTTAAGCTAAATCAGGCCAGTTGATAAAATCATAGAGTGCTGATGAGAAGAAAAACAGGATATTATTTGAATATTATGGATAAAATTAATGACTGTAGAAAATAAAGGCATATAAAAGTGGTCTTATACCTTAACTGAAATCCCAGCAAGTAGCAGAGAATAGCTGTGGTAACTCTAACTCTGGTGCTGTTTTCTGAATAGTTAGCTATCCAAATAAGCAAAAAGGGCTGTATGACTATTGAATTAAGAATAAGCACACCCAGAAAGAGTTTATCACCCCCAAAATATGACAAATTGGAGTGATTTTTTGTTAAACACATAATAATGGGTCCTCTGTTAAGCTTTTAATTAATGAGTTATGGATCACCCAGGTGCTGTACAATTGCTCAAAGCTTGTCTCTGTTTGTCAAGTGTAAACCCCTGGTGTTCTGGCGCAAGCCATTTTCTCTCCAAACCAGCCCAGTATTTGCTGGAAAATCTCCACCAATGAAAACCTCCTCCCCTCAGGGCTCCTTGAACAGCTGTGTGCAGGAACAGGACACAGAGCTTCTAGGGGAAGCTCCAGCTGAATGCTTTCTGCAAAACTAAGGCAGCTTTAAAAGGAATCTGGGAAGTCCCTGGAAGGGTGATTCCCACCAGCAGCTCCTCTGAACACACAAACACGGCTTCAACAAAATTCAGTCACTGCCCTCACCACTCCAACAGCACTGGGAGTCCTGCCATGATGCCCACCACCCTGCAGCAGAAACTCAAGAAGCAAAATATAGTTACAAATGATCACATGCACTTTAAGGGGAGCAAAAATATGAAATATAAGAAAAAGCACCTTGAAGATGAATGTTTCACAGTGATGGGAAAAAAATTATTGCAAAGTATGAAGCCCATGAATCATTGTGAGATCGTCAGTCAGATAGGTAAAATATATTACTATTTCATATAAGTAATGATTGCATTGCATTTGAAATGGCTTTGTAATTTCCTGTCTAATGCTACCCTTAGGTCTCTTCTATATTACCACTTTTCAATTATCTTTTATTTTTATTTTTGAATATATATGTTTTGAATTATTTTTTCATCTGATGTATCAGCCCACGATTCTTCAGATTGAATCTTATTTTTATATTTCCTGCCCACATTTCTACAGTTAGGAGTTCATTGCTTTGTAAAGCTGAAAACAAAGACTATAAATAACAAAAATAAAATTAAATAATGTTCATGTCATGTGTTTGTATTTATATCTGAAAACACATAGTCCTTGCTAAAAGCACTTTTTAAAACATCTTAGGGACATGCCCCAAGTTCACTATTGTGTGCATATCTGTGCGTTCAGATTGGAAAAAACCCAAAGATACCCAGACTTTATAATCATATATTGCTATCTCAATACCCTTTGAATTGCAAGGTATATTCATGCCAGAAGAAGGTGGGGAAAATCCAGCTCTGTCAGGTTAAGAGATGGAGAAGTTCCAGGTCAGTGATGCTCCAGAAAATTCTCCAGCATTGCTGTTTACTTATTGCAAAATTAAATCACAGATGCAGAGGACAACCATAAAGTTACAGAACGATGAACCTGTTCAAAAACCAGCAGACAAGGGCAAGAAACCCCTCAAGAGGCAGGTCAGACCTCAGAGCAGAATCCAGGAATGGAACAGGCAACTATCCCAGGCAGCACCAGCTACCAAGGGGACCAAGGGAGCTCCTCATCTACCACCTCTCTGTATCATCTCAAGCAAAACCAACCCGGAGTGATCACCCAGCTTGACTGCTCTAAACCTGCAGATTCAGCACACTGGAGGTTTCACTTTTTGAGCTTCCCTTAGCTGCAGGACACATGACAATTATTGCACGGAAAAATTAGGGACTTCCTGACTTCTACATGCAGCACCTTCATTTAAACTTCAATGAGGTCGTACACAACCAAACCTGATTACAAATCTTACAAGAACTTCTCCACTGGTTGACACATTTGGCATTATCATCATCCCACCAGGCACGTGGTGTGTGGTGTGACTCTTGGGGCTGTCCTGCGCAAGGTCAGGAGTTGGACTCGATGATCCTTGTGGGTCTCTTTCAACTCAGAATATTCTGTGATTCTGTGATCCTGTGGTCCATCCTTTCAGTCACTTTGGAGTCTGATTTAGGCTGCTCATCTCAGCAAAAATTTAAATTAATTTTTTTAAAAATCTTTTCCATTTAGCTGGTGGTTACTGAGGGTACAGTTGTAACTTGATAAAGTTGTTAGGAATAAGAAGTTTTCTGTTTTCCCTTCAGGGTTTCTTTTCATGTGGTTGGTTTTTTAAAAATTAAAACTAAAAATATGTATTACAACATCTACATGGCTTTAAAAGTCTATAATTAACTTTTCTAAAATGTATACCATTGCAAGCAGATGGTAAATAACATTTAAAAGCAGAAATTAATATTAAAACATTTCAGGGACTATTAAACTGACTGTCATGCTCTCCTGTCTGTGCAAGGATGATGAGCAATATAATTAATTGCCTTCATGCCTGCTTCTCAGTCATTTTAAGTGAACTGAGGCTGGGATGGGCTATTTGCCTTTCTCAGGTTTATTTTTGCTTTGTTTTCATCAATCCAACACCTTCTGGGTACTCTTTCATTTTCAAGGCCACAGGTTCCCTGAAGAAGTGTGCTAATTTAGTAGCACCAGAAAGAAGTTCTAAAAATCCAACTGGCTATCCTGGGAATCTCTGCAGCAGTTTAGTAAGCCTCAGTTTTCTCTTACTAATCTAAAATAAGACTTGGCGCATGATATTTGCCAGCTGTTCTGCATTTATTGCCTTAAATACATTTTTTATTGTCAATGAAGTACTATGAAGAACGCACTCATAGCCTTATTTGGATTAAATTTTACACCATGCCATATCAGATCTCTTTTTTATTTGCATATCTATTTGCTTTGTTCACTTACTTTTATTGGGCCTAGATATGAGCAGTGTTCTTTAATTAGTACAAGTCAATATATGCCTGGAAAAATCAGATTTAGTTCTTCTGTGGTGTGAGACATTTTACAATATTTGCTAGTGAAAATGTTGACACGAGGCTGTCTCTCCATTCCAAAAGAATTGCAAATCCTGTTTGTAATTAATTGCCATATCTCACAGGCTATAAAGTCTGCCACACACTGCTGCTCCAGGATTTCTAAGGTGGACATTATTTGTCTTTGCATGGAAAACTTGCAGCTGCTTATCAGCCACATTTTAGCCACAAACAGTTCAACTGCTCAGCTTTATACCAGGCTAAATCTCCACCCCTTTCAGTCAGCTTTTATAACAAGACTCTGCACACTTTCCCTGAAGTCCCTCACTGAAGAATGACAGGTCTTCCATCAATCTGCAACAGAAACAGCAGCACAGGGAGAAGCTTCCTCCTTGCCTAAGGGCTGGGCACCTGCCCATTCCTCGGCTGCAACCTCCTGGTCTGTGCCCTCAGCTGCTGCCAATATCCTGCTTCTGCCAAGAGAAGAAAGTCTTCAGGCCTTGATCATGTCACTTGTTCATCTCCAATAATCTGCAGGAAGGGCTCAGGTGTCTGTGTCCCTGCTGTGTCCCCTGGGAGTGGCTCCTTCCCCACCCACCTGGAGCTGCCTGGCTCCCACTAGCATGGTACAAGGGGGGCCCAGCATCTGCCTGCCCCACTTCTGCCAGGGCCTCAGCGGCAAAGCTGCTGCATTCCTGTCCTTCATCGCGTCTGTTAGAAATGTCTGTGACAGAAAACCCTCAGTACCCCGTAACAGGGAACATACTGGGAGCACACACTGTACTGTAGGAGGAAGAGGCTGATGTTGAAGTGTTTGTAAACTTTTAAACATAATAGTCCCACAGGTCTGAACAGAAGTACCAAGGCTGACCAAAACTGAAGAATCCAGGTCTAGCATTCTAAATGAGTTCCTCTCCATTAGTGATAACAAGAGAAGAAAAACAAATGTGTTCTTTTAGCTCAGTTCGGATCCTAATCCATCATACCTGCTCACAGAGCAAAGGCCTCAAGAGAAGTACAGAATTCAGAGAACACTCTCCAATGTATCTGAGTCCACAAAAATAACATTCAACCAAAATAAAGAAGAAAGCAACTGAAAGGGTCCTTGGCAAACTTCACTGTACCATATCCTTCATTTTCAATCCAGGAGCTTATAATTTTATAGACAATACTGTTTCATGTGAATGCAACTGTGGGTGAAAGTAGTTACCCACTCCAAGTCCCTGACGATATTCATTTGTAGTGAAAGATCTCTAAGAACATCGTGTCTTGTTCAGAAAGGCTGCACCAGTCAAGGTAAGTGCAACCCATTTAATGAGAGTCAGACAAGCCTTGTGGTTGTTAAAGAAACCGGACTATGGACTAACCATATTTATTCCAAACAGTTACTGTTGTTTTCAGAGTAGAGCAGGAAGAATATCTGTGAGCTGCTGTAGCAGTGCGGCCTGAAAACAAAGCCAAGATGACCTGGTAAAAGACAGAATCCTCCTCATTCCCTTGACCAAAATCCTAAGCTGGCTTGTCATTGGCCTTGCGGTGACAGTCACAGGGGAAATTCTCAGTTGCCAGCCATCTGAGGGCATCACGATATAATAAAATTACTTTTCGCAGAAGATCATTTCCGGTCCACTCTTCCAGATCTTCCCAAGTCATAAATGATATCTCTTGAGAATAAGGAATCATAAATTCTCATCTCCTCTGTCACTAAGCAAGGAATTGTTAGCAGCCCTGCTCAGCCCCACAGCAGCTGTTTTACTGATCCCCTTGCCTGCAGATCCCATGATATCTGAGAAGGCTGATGAGCAAGTGGGTGGGAAGTCCACATGTGAGCCCACTAGTCTGTGGTTACTGTTAGTGCCAGATCTTATCTCCTTGGAGTTTCCTTTAGAAAGTTCAAATGGGAGGCTGCAGAATCTGAAAAATTTCTAAATTACAATTTTCTGAATCCAGGCCTGGAAAAGCACTGACCTTTAGCATAGCTTGTTCTTGGATGTGCCTTCCTCCTCCCTTTGTGAGTGGTCTATTTGGGTACATGAGAGAACCATGGGAGATACATATGCGAAGACAAGAGCCTTCAGAAGGCAAGCTGTGAGAGCAAGGGATATGACTGATGAGCTGTCATGTGTAAAAACCAAGTGGTTCTTTAAAATTGACTCTTTCTAACAGCAGCTATGATCTAAATGTAAAAAATGCAGAACAGAAACTTTATCTTGTTGTTGAAGGCTGTCTGAGAGCTAGGATTTTAAAAGTCCACCAATATCTTCTTCTCAAAATATTCCAGACTGGGATCCAAGCCTAATGGCTCAATCTGATCCAATTTAGTGACCTGCATCATGTAAACACTTCAAACTGATTGAAACTGAGGAACAGTAATCTAGGACAGTTTAGGCAGCCTATAAACTAGTTGTCAGATAGCTCATCCTTTATAAGCTGGTAAAATTCTCCCTGACATAGTCTTTCTTTATTCTATTTCCTCTTCCCTCTTCCCTTAAGTAGCAGTGACAGAATTCCAACAGCAATTCATAGTCACAGAATAAAAGAATTACTTGGGTTGGAAAAGAGCTGTAAGGCCTGTAAAGAGGATTGTGGAAACTAGTGCTGAACAGTGTGGGGCAATAGAGGGATGGCATGTGTCTGGCCAGGTCAGCTGTGCATGGCAGCACGGCCACATCAGTGGCCCCAGCTAAGGTGGAACTGTACAGTCACCAGGCTATGCTGAAAATACTGGGATGTAGCCCACTTCAGTTCCTGTTTCCTGTTTAAGAGGAAAGAAGTATTGAAGTAAAAGAAGGGTAAAACAGCAAATTATAGATAATATTTGCCAGATTAGAAGAATTTTGTAATTTAGTAAACACATTTGTTTATAATCCACAATTTGGGTGACTTGATGAAAAATATAATACAGCATTCAAGAGAATCTGTTGTATGTTCTGCCTCTCTGTGGTATATTTTTTTCAGAAATGCAGGTTTAAAGGTGGATAGCTTAAGATATATAATAGCATTCCCTTGGCTGTTTAGTTGTGCTTGATATATGCAGTGTGCTATATGTAAATGCACACGAAACCAACACACGAGGCTCTCCACCATCTGAAGTCTGCCTCTAATTCTTTTCATGCTTCCTCAGTACTGAGAAGGAAACTGGAAAACCTTTGACCTGCTCCATCTTTTTGCTCCATACAGTGACACATGCCGATCCTTGTAGAGCATATCAGTAGAACTGGCTCAAATGATTGAGTGATTTTTGTTACAAAAACTATGGTAAAGCTTTCTAATTTTTCTTTTATCTTCCAGTTCATTAATTAAACTGGATAGGCTTCCTGTGGTTTTGGCAAGAAAATGAAGTACAATGAAACATTCCATTTACTTGCAATTCATTTTGCAACTAATGGTCATGAAGCCCCCAACTGACATGAAGCTTGGACAGCAAAGGAAGGCTTTTCCTTCATTCACATGGAATTCACAGTCCTAAGGATTACTCATGATTTGTAGCGCACCTCAAAGAAATCAGAGCTTCAATTGGAGCAGTATCTTCCTTTACTTACTTCTGTCACTAAACTAGTGTCATATTTTTTGCCCATGCTCATAAAGGGAGTTAAAGCAAAACCCGAATGTGCCTTCAGTCCCTAGCTGCCCCAGTAGCACCCTGGGAAATGCCTGGGCCAGCAGCTTGGAGAGGCAGCCTGCTGCCAGAGCTTAGTCATCTTGGGAAGGCCTTCTCCAAACCCTCCCAGTCTGCTTATCTCAACCGCATCTTTCCTGTGCCAGGACCACTCTCAGCCAACCAGCCAGCTAGGAACAGCCTCGAGAGAAGCATTTCAGAATTGTTAAGAGTGCAAGGAAACCAAAATGATGCAGGAAATTTTCTTTGAGCTTTAAATGCAAAAGTATATGTTAGACCTGGCCTGGTGCTACAGACATTTCACCTGCAATACTGCATCCAGCTCTAGGGCCCTCAACACAAGAAGGACATGGACCTTGTTGGAACATGCTCAGAGGAGGGACACAAAGATGATCAAATGTCTCTAGGATAGGAACTCCTCTCCTATGAAGACAGGCTGAGAGCGTTGGAGCTGTTAATCCACGAGCAGAGAAGGCTTCAGTGAGACCTCAGAGTAGACTGTCAGTGCCTAAACAGATCCTGCAAGAGAGTCGGAGAGGGACTTTCTGCAAGGATGATGGGGTAGGACAGTAGGGAATGGCTTAAAGCTGGAAGAGAGGAGGCTTAGATTAGCTATTGAGAATAAATTCTTATTTAGAGGGTAGTGAGGCACTGGAACAGTTTTCCCGGAGATGTTGTGGATGACCCATCCCTGGAATGCACAAGACCAGTCTAGATGGGGCTCTGAGCAACGTGGTCTAGTGGAAAGTGTCCCTGCCCATGGCAGAGGGGAACTAGATGATCTGTAAGGTCCCTTTCAACCCAAGCCATTCTATGAATCCATGATTCCATGAGTGTATGATTCTATGATTCTGAGCAAGGCAGGTTGCCCCCTGTGCTTTGAGATAGACGGATGTTGCTATTTCTGATAATACTTCTTGGAGTCTTCGATAAGTCTATTTCTTTAAATAACTAAAACAGAGTGAGAAACTAGTAATTCTGAGCTCTTTAAGGGGAAAGAAATCATCAAATCGCCCTCTTCTGCCATTGGAGTGTTTACAAGCAAGTGGTTAAAGTGAAGAGTGGTGTTCAGGCATACTGCTTGTACAGATGGAGCCTCCAGCTGCTACTAATGGCAGGGATTGTGTTGCAAGCAAGTGTACACACATTTAGCAAAAGCAAAACATTACCCTCAAGTAATACTGTACTTTGAAAAGAAATGTGTCACAGACATCATTAATTTTAAAGCAGGAAGTAATTCCATGTATTTCTCAAAATTGCAACAGAGGATCTGTGTTCATGGATACACATAGATACAGATACACATGCAAGTTAAGAAATGCACTTAATTCTACCCTTACTCATTACTGGACTAAATAACGATGATATACTTGATCCACATTCAGAAAATTCTCATCCATTGTCTTAACTTTTTAAAATTTACTTATTTATCTTAAAATGAAGTGCAACATTTCTCCCTCCTCACTTGGCAGACGCTTTGGATGAATGGGTAGAGAGCAAACGCCCATATATGATAGACTTTTTTAGTTTCTTTTGTGAGAAAATATTAGTTTTACAGCAATCAATGTTAAAAATGGCAATAAGTCAAAATATTAAGATGTAATGTGTGATAAGCACTCAGTTACGTTAAGACTCTCATAAACTAAGTTTATGTGTTTTACCTTAGTCTGCTTCACAGTAATGTTAACCAGAGCATTCTACTATTGAATCTGGGACACTGACTCTGCCAGAACTTCTGATTTACACTGCTGTATTATGAAATCATATTATTTATTTTTTCAGCAGTTAGTATGCATGACTACAGACCCCTTTCTGATAAAGGTTTACTCCTTCTGGAACCTTGTTTTGAAATCTGACAGCTAACAGCCATTTTTCAGCCAAGAAATTTCTCCCTTCTCTGCTCTAAATAATTTGTCTGATATTATTTCTGCTGATTCCTCTAAAATTTATGTTAATTGATGGCAAAAATACCTGAAAGGACCTTTCCAAGAAGTTGATCAAAAGAAAACCCAAAAATCTTCTGTGGTACACAGAGGGCAGCAGCTGGAGACGTGTAGCAGCTGTGTGTTCTGCATGGGCTCTGCCGGGGCACTGGAAGAGTGAGCTGTTATTGCCATTTTTGCAGTGGTATTTTCTGAAGTCTCCTTTTCAAATGGTTTTGCTAGCCACTGATGTTAACGAAAGAAAGTTAAAAGCCAGCATTTAAACACAGATTCTCTCTACCAGAAGAGAGATTTTAAAACTATGGACTAAACAGAGAGCTTCCCATCTGGAAAGTAATATCTTAATGGAACAAGCAGTTCTAACAGCTTATTTCTTCTACTTTGATAAGGCAAAGTAACCCATTAATTAAAACCCCAGAGAGTTCAGGGAATATTTTACTAATACATTTTAGTGTGAAGTAGGAAGGAAGTAAATTCAGCAGCAGAATCTGTGGGCAACATTCTCAAACAAGTACTTTGAAGCAAAAAGCATATGACTCACCTCCCGCTGAAAAGCTTGTCCTGCCCTCCTGGGACACCACCACTGATGTTGTTACAGCTGCTTCCATGTGGCATTTTCTGGACTGTTGCTTTACTCCTATTAGAATAGTTCTGCTGCATTTGTGGTCAGGCTGAAGTGAATGCAATTTAAAATGTGAGAGCAACCCAGAGGAGTCTTTGCAAACTGTGTCACCCAGTCTAGGGCACCAGGAGAAATCCAGCCAGAGAACTTGGAAAGGCCTCATTCATGTGTCTGGGCTGGCAGTGCAAGTGTAGGAAGACTTCTCTCCAGGAGGAGGCTCCTAGCTCTTTTGGTCCTAACACAGATTTTACCTACACACTAATTTTCTATCAATCTCACCGGGCTCAACAGAATTTTTATCAGCATCTCATGAAGAGATGTTTAAACTACCATATTTACTGCATATAGGGAGGACAAAGCAGAAATTTTTGGAGCTGTGTTGAAAGGCTGGGAATCACCAAACTCTCTTGACTTAAACAACAGAAAAGAAGAAAGAAATTCACCTTTAGAAGACTTGAAAGTATTAGTGAAAATTGAAAATTAGTGGAAATATTGACAATTTTCAGTAAAAATATAAATTGATATTCTAGATCCTTTTTCACTTTTTTCTTGGGGACAGTAGCTGAAAGATGGATTTCCAGATATGAAAAAAAATAAGCAGAAGTAAGAATCATGGAATTACAGAATAGGTTGGGTTGGGAAAGACATTAAAGATAATTGAGTTCCAAACCACCTGCCATGGGCAGTGATGCCATTTACCAGATCAGATAGCTCAGGGTCCCATTCAAACTGGCCTTGAACATTTCCAGGGATGGGGCATCCACAACTTTTCTGGTCAACATGTTCCTGTCTCATCACTCTCTGAGTAAAGAATTTCTTCCTTACATCTAACCTAAACCTGCGCTTTTTCAGCTTAAAACCACTGTCCCTAGTCCCTTGTCTGCCCATATAAAAAGTCTCCTTCCCTCCTTATCAGCCCCCTTCAGGTACTGGAAGGCCACGTGAGGTCTCCCTGAAGCCTTCTCTTTTCCAGGCTGAACAACCCCAGCTCTTTCAGTGTACCTTCATAGTGGAGGTGCTCCAGCCCTTGGATCATCTTTGTGTCCCTCCTCTGTTTTCCAAAGCAATTAGTGCTCATTGTCTTTCCACTACTAAGGTTACAGGCCTTCAAGTAGGACAAATGATCAGCCATTTCAGCTGCATTTGGATCCAGATAACCTATCATACAGCATGAGAAAAAGCTGCATTTACTAGATGTCCTGTCATACATGACTGCATTGATTTGATATATTCTACAAGACAGTAGATCTAATTAAAAATTTCTGTCCTGTGAGAACAATTGCCACTGCAGGAATACAGATAGGACAATCTGAAGACAGCCAAATTTAAGATTTCTTCATTCTCACACAACAATTCTGTGCAGATGATCTGGCCTATGACACTGAGAGCTCACTCTGCAAATCTGGAGCAGAAGGCCCACAAATGACAAGCTACACCTTCCTTCTGTTTGGGGCAGAGCTACTACTCAGCCACAGAACGAGTGACAAAGTGTTGTTTCAGATCACTTACTGAGAGTACCAAACCAAAGCAGAAATTATGATCAAATAAAGGATTTAGGACTGGTCTGAACATAATCCAAATATCCTGGTCAGAACATTTAACAAACAGAACATTTAGCAAGCTGTCGTTACTTGAGACCCTAAGGCAATCTTTAATCTCAAAGAAAAAAAAATAAAAAAGAGAGAAAAAAATATTTCAATTATTAGCAGGTGTGAGCAGCATACTAATGAAGAAGTCAGTATTACATCAAAATTGTCAAATGCCACAGAATTATTTGGTTCCTGAAGCAACTTTACTTACTTCACCATAAGCCAACAGCAACTCCAAGGACCTAAATTTCATTCCATAGCTTCTTTGAAGAACTGAAAGTAATAGAAGTCACCAATATTTTAGAGGATTGCAACTAAACTGGACTTCTGAAAAATAAACAGAGATCAGACTAATAATACTGCTGTTCAAGAAGGAAGAGTGCAAAGAGGAACATTTCCAACAAGGGTAGAAGAATTTCAAACTGCACCTCTGGGTTTTCCAAGGGCGTATTAATTGTCACCATGAGGTTGGATTCCCCACCTTCAGGGTTTGCTTGCTGGCCCCTTCAGATTAAAGTAAATTTTGGACAAAGTCCTGAGTTCGCCTCCTCTTACACCGTGATTCAGATGGAAAGTAGATAAAACCTTCTAGATTTATTTAGTCTTTGTTCATTAAGATACTGGATAACAGTTACTAATGTTTCTAAAAATATGCCTTCTGTGAAATGTCGCCAAAACAAACGTATACAGCACATAAGGACAGGTAAATAACTTCACATTATATCTCACTGACATTAAAATTAGGAAGGATGTTTAAACAGTAAGTCTACCTAGGCCAAATTAAAATGACAGTGGCAGTAACACATGAGAAACTTGTGTTAGATTTACAATTTTTTATTTGGCCCCTTATTTGCCTCAGCCAGAGGGATAATGCTTCAGGTTATCTGTTGGTTAAGATATTATAAACCAAATAAATGATCAAATGAATGACCTATAATTAACCTGGAAAAAAATAAGGATTATCTATTTGGGGATTTTGTTTGTTTTTGATATTGCTTTCAAGTGATGATTATTTGCGCAAATTTATGGAACTCAGGTGACACTGACTGAATGACTGGAAAGGTGTTACTCTTCCCCTGCATAGCATGCAAAGTCCCCTGCAAAGAACTGGAAAACTGCAATTTACACATTTATACATTTATAGGAGCCACTTCTTATTCATTAGAAAGATGATAAGAGTTTTTCCTGGTTACATATTGTATTAAAAAAAAAAGCTGACAATTTTATATAACATCAAAGATGAAGAATAAGAAGCAACTATACCAAAAAAAAAAAAAAAAAGGCATAAAGAAATTATTACCAATCTAGGAAACAGGTACATAATATCTACATGACCACTAAAATCCCAGGCAGAGGTTTGGTGGCTTTACTTCATGTCCTGTCTCTTACGTGGGGAAGGAGTTGCTGCTGGTGCAGATTGCTGCCACGAGCCACACAGCTTCATGGAGCCTGCTGCTTATTTCCTTGTAGATGAGAATTCCCCTGCTGTTTTTCAGTTTTGGTTTTAAGCTGAATTTCCAGTCTTCTCTGCAGTCTGTGCATTGCTCAAGGTCAGGCCACATTCTGCTAAAATAACAAAACATGTGTCATGGCTATACTTTACTACAGATGAAATGCTGTCCCCTAACCCCTTGTGCATGGAAAAGCTTCCAGGCCAATGAGACAAAAAAACCCCAGAAACTCAAGTAAAATAAACCTAGAAAACAGAAACTTGTGGGAGGAGAGATGTGGAACATAAGTCAGCTACAAAACACAGGGATATAGAATGGTAAAACCTCAGTTACTGCTGTCCTTTCAGGGGAACATCACAACAGCCAGGCCCTCTCAGTAGTCACATCAAAAAGTAGGAAAAAAGAAAAAAAAAGGAAAATATAATGATAAATAGGGGTGAGGAATACAGGAGAATCATAGCTTGAGACTGTAAATAGAATTACCTATGGAGAGAGCTCAGAAGCATAAATAGTTAAAAGGCACTGAGAATTGCAGTTGAGATTTTTTGTGTAAGAGCAGGCATCTTAATAAAGCCATAAACTTCACAGTAGTTCTGTAATGCTTCTGTTCTGCTTATCACCTTCGTTCTGCAGTGTTTGCTTATATCAGTGATCCTCTGAGTGTGCAGAACATGAAAACTTCACTCATCTCTGCTCTGCCGTTAAACTTCAAAGGGTTGTCTCTGGGTACAATTTAAAATCACCTTCTGTATCAAAGCACTGTTATTACCTCAAGCAAAGGGAATGAACATCCAGAAAAAAAAAAAAGAAAAGAAAAATAAAATCCCTCCATAATATGGGGTTAGAATCAGCAGGTTAATCTTCTCTTGCAAGGATACTTTTTCCCCAAAAAATATTTTAGGGATGTTGATATTTTTACTAAGCTTTTCATTTAGAACGACTCATAGCTGTGGCTTCCTATAACAGAAGGGATTCCTATTTGGCCTCCCTACAAGCCACCTCCTTTCCATTTACATATAAATCAGATGCAGGAAGAGATTAGCAGCTTCATTCCAGTAAGTGGGAACAATCCAGGTCCTCTGACATTCACATTTAGCAGGTTTGTAAGGAATTATGATCTGTATAAATGACTTGGAGATAGGAGAAGCAGTTTGTTCACCCTTTCCATTAAACAAAAAAAAAAAAAAAGAACTGTTGCTTGAGCCAGGAGTTATGACAGAAAAACTTAGTGGAAATCCCAGAAATAAAAGCAAACTGTATTGACTTGAAATGCAACTGTGCTAGAGGTAATGGTAGTTTTCTTATTTGAATATAGGGAAAAAAATGAAGTCAATCTCCCAGGCTTTAATAGGAATGAGTAGCCCTATTAAAGGTCTAATTTAAAACTAATAAAAGACACTGCACTTCATGAACCAGGGTCATGCTGTTAACAACCTGGATTAGAAGGTAAACAGAACATTAATTCAGCGTGGAGTCAATGGAAGTGCTGTGAGAACAGGAAAATAACCTACAGGGACCAAGAGAGAAAAAGGGATGGGAAATAAGATTGATTTTGTAGCAACATGAACTACTGTACACACATTTAAATATTAGAGATGTTCGAAAAGCAGCAGTGGCGAACTCCCTCAGACTGGCTGGAATGAATTGGGCTCAAGGGCAGGAAAATTGCTGAATTCTTTAAAAGTCCGGGCCTAGCAGGGGCAGCTGACCCCGAGAATGGCAGCCAGGAGCCAGTGGGGACTCTGGGTGTGCACATCATGGGGATTAATGGGCTCCTTCCAGGAGCAGAGGGGCCGAGGGGCTGCGCAGCCGGACCCCCGGCCCGGGGCCAGGAGGAGCCAGCCTGACACACCGCCGGGAGAAGGGAAAAAACCTTCCTTAGCTCCCTGCTCCCCCCTCCTGCTACTCTTAGCCTGGAGCCGGGCTGACAGAAATGAGCTTCACCACAAGATAAATGCACAGTGCTTCAACTGTATGGATATAGGATCTCGCCACATAAATCATATATACTGCATAATCACACACAGAGTATCATATAAATGCCTCATTAAACATATAGGCTATTACATACACCATGATCTCTTTTTTCTCCCTATTTCAACTCCCCAGGGGCTGGCAGTGTGTTCTCTTCCATCGTTGCTCTTCTGGAGCCAGCAGTTACACCAGTGCAAAGCTGGTATAAATTCGCATTAGAACGGAGCTATTATAAACTGTTCCCACCGAAATATGCATTTATAGCTGACTGCATAGTTTTGCTGCAAGCTCTGCTCAGAAAACTAGGGAAGAAAAAAGCTCTTCCAAAACAATTTCATTTGAATATCCTCCAAGTTATAAACTCCAGCACTATAAACAGGGTTCACTTATGAAAGTGTATTTAAGTGTCTTTCCAGGAGGTCAACATTTAATACAGGTGAATTTGCAATTCAAACTTTCCTTTACAGATTTTTGTCACTATAAACATTTATAAGGCAGACATTAAGATAATTTTATCTCTTTAAGAGCTGTACCTGAAAGAATGTTAGTTTTAAGCTGCAAACGTACAGGCTTTTAGCCACAAAGACATTTGCAACAGAGCTTTCCAAACACCCTGCTGTTATCAAAATTTGCCAGAGGCTTTGCCTGTAAAACAGTTGCTGTTTCTTAGATCATTTTCTTAGAAGGTGGGAGGAAAGATGAAGAGACACAAAATTCAGCTGGTGTTTATAGATGTCAATCTGGTTCCACACAGTACTTTAGACTTCTTCTATGGCTCCCAAATGTCACCTCCGTGCTTGCATTTCCCCTCTTTGGAATTAGGGTGCTACTACTCCCCACTTACCAGGTAAGCTGCCCTAGTGAAGAGCATTTTTTCCCATGCAGCAATAGTACTTCACATGCAGGGGCTTCAGGAGCAGAGCAGAAGCAATGGAGACACTCCAAGGGCAGGGGAAGGGGGGAGGAAGTAAGCATAGGGGAGGGAAAAAGGCAAAAGAATCACAGGACAGATGAGTAAAAAAGCTGCTGAGCTGCTGCTGGTAAAAAGAGGGTTGACAATTTCAAAAATCCCACTTCATTTTTTAAAAAACATTCTTTCTTAAAAAGTTAAATTGAACTGCATTTTTATGAAATGCACAATCATTCAAACTTAGTCCTTACAATACACTCTCTCTTAACTTTGCTAAAGCAAAGCCACACATCAAACCACTCTATCTGTATGATGTTACTGTCTAATAACGTAGTAATTCTTCAGAATTTAGTTATCTCTGGTTTTGGCCCTGTAAAATAATACAAAGAGTGATTTAGATTTTTGGCATTGTTTGGTATGGTCACAAGTGCTCACAACAACAGTGCTCCAGAACAGATTACAAAAAATCTTACAGCTGCAGTTTAAAGGTATTTATATGCAAATAATTCATTTGCAGAAAGCAGATGTCAAAAGAAGAGGGAACTGAAGGTTCAGGCATGATTTACTTCTCTGTTCTGCCTGTTGTTTTCAGGGCATTTCAAATAAAAAAAAAATTATTAGATTATTAGTAATTAAAATGTTAATAATCAATGGCAAACTATTGGAAAAAAAAAATAGAAGACTAAATAAACTAAAGACAAAAATACACCAAGTTACCAAAGTATGATATACTACCCTACTGGTAAAAACCCAGATAAGTCTTTTTTTTAGTTTTCTGCCACAAATCAGGAAAGTAGAAAACTGCATAAAGTTCAGCCATGGACAAGGAATTTTTTTTTAAATAATACCCATAGCATTTCATGAATGAGTAACAGAAAAAAAAGCACACCTTTTTAGGTGAGCCATGGACATCCAATCTGATAATATTTTTTGCTTTTATAATATGAAAAGGAAATGGTAACAAATACCCAAGATAATACCTTTCCTGTACACGAACTATGCCTCTTCAGGAACTATGTAATAGGATACAATATAACATCATTCATCATCCAAGGCATTCAATACAACTTCACCCATATCACAAGGTCGTTTCTTCCAATGGTCATTTAAAAAACCACAACTTTGTATTAAAAAAAAAAAAATTATGCTGGCTTCAGAAAAAAAGTGTCTTATCGTAAGAGTCCTGAGGTTGTGGTATCTTGGGGATGCTCAGATTCCTGCATTTCTCGCTGCTATCCCACATGAATATAAGGACTTCACAGAGAATCTTCAGAGTTATATTTACAATTTCTTCTTCCTCTTCAACAAGGTCAAAGAGATTTAAAGGTGCTCAGGAACTCACAAAAGCAGGATCCTTATTTATAATCTTCTCAGTGCCAGAGCAAGTGTCAGCTGGTCTTTGATCCTGTAAACAGAAAGGTCTCCCCATGCACTCATTAATAAGGGCTGGGAACTGCCATTTTTCCTGGCCCTGTGCCTTTCTGAGTCAGAAAGAACCCCAGGTTCAGTACCTACCACTGTGGTCCCTGGAGGCATAAACTCAAAAGATAAGAGACAGTCCAGACTGACATTACAAAACAACACTGAATTTCAGAGTTAAGTCTTTATTAATTATTATGCATAATTTTAAAGTTACAGACTTTCCCCCAATACATCTTGAGGTTCCATCCAGGTTTTGAGGTACCCTGGTTTTTCAAGATAAACATTTGACTATGGGTGATGCACAGGTTATATGCAATGGATGCAGGACCACATGGTCTGCTGTCTTTGCCTGCGTGGAGGCAGAGGGAAGTAAAGACTGTACTTGTAGAGACAAGCCCTAAAAGTTAAAGCTCTCAGTTCCCAGAGGACAAAAGTAGGATGCAATTCTCATTTGGGTGGGACAGCACATTTTGAAAGTGATTGCATCAGGAACAGGAGAGCATTTGTGTGCAGAAAAAATTGTCTTACCCTCCTCAAGAACAAAAGAAGGAAATACCATCTCTCCTTCCTTTTTTGGAGGTATTTTGTCAGCATCAGATGGAATATTGTATAAGTGCATGAATGTACTCACAGGCACACATGCATAAACACATACAGGCATTTAAGATCGAAATTACTCCATATTCTAGACTAATCACAATATCACACCATCTCCTGCTCCACTCCAACAAGGATGGAACAGGAAGGAAGAAGAATAAGGATGGAGAAAATAATAGAGACCTCAAAAAATAAATTGACTCCAAAAATGATGTCCTTTTGATACTTTATTTCTCTCTTCTTCAGCATGAGTTTGCCTCATCTCACTTACTTAGGAGAAGCATGAACTTTTCAGTACCCTCTGTTCTGCAATAAGCATAAAAATGTTTTCTTTTTCACTTGCCTTAGCATTGTCCTTTACTGGCAGCCCAGAGGCTTATTACATTTCTTATATCTGAAAAATATTTAATGCCTTTAGACATCCTTGCCAAAAAAAATCTCAACTGATTAGTCACCTCATGTTTTTGTATCATGGCCATTATTCAAAGCTTTTGCTAATTTGCTAAATGGGCCAAAATGGACATACATATTCATCCCACTGATAGCAATTATGTATCCAGAAGAGTGCACACTGCAGATGTCACACTGAATCATTCATATCAACCCAAAACACAGGTGGTGGCATTGCCTAGGAAATACATTACTCATTTAGAGGTAACAGACTCTGATGCCCACTTCCCAAGCTGTTTTAATATTCACACCTAATCAGAGGTTTCCCAAGCTGTTTACATGTTCACTCCTAATGAGGGGAGCCAAGTTTCCCTACAGGTCAGATATTACAAGTCACATGGGAGTCCTCCTGCCTGCCTTTTCTTTGGGTTCATGCTGCCTTCATCTGGACTATCAGTAGTCTTTCTGCAATAGGAAGGATGGAGTGTGACCCCATACCTGTCTAGGGAAAAGACTGGGATATGGGAGGGGGCTGTCACTTCCTCAGGATGTGGAGGAAACTGAATCAGATCTTCCACTTCCCAGGCAAGTGCTTTCCCTCAGGTCTTCAGAACAGCATGGCCACTGCCTTTCCCTCTTCCCTTGCAGACCTAGGAGTGTTCAAGCCACTTCTAACAAATCAAGCCCTTACAGATAAAAGCCCTGAACTGATTCATTTAACCACAAACTGAGCCCCCATCATCAGTTGCAATGCCACTAAAGTACCCAAATAACTTTTGGGCCTAAGATAAGTGTTGGAGCATCTACACAGCTCAGGCAGGCTTTACATTAATTGTCTGGGGAAGTCTAGTTCCTTAAACTGGGCTTATGAAGAAACATTGGTGCCTGAATTGTGAGCCTGCCATTAATTTCTCTGACTTCATCCGTGTGCAGTGCAGAAGTATGAGCCTGAGCATATACTGGATTCCAGACCCAGAAATGGTCTTTAAGGCAACACCTGGGGAATGCTGGAAGAGAAGGTTGGAAACCATGAGTAAAATGCATCTGCAATAGGAATCTTAACATATGACCTTATTTTTCATGGATCACAGCTAAGGTGAGAACCTCACCGTGCTCCAGCCTTGCTGTGGGAGTCAGTGAAGAGGCAGTGTCTCCATCATTAACGCTAATAGCTGGTTCACTTTCACGGAAAGCTAAAAGTAGCCACGAAGTCAACTATCTTGTGATAATTTTCTAGAATTTCTGTAATTTAGCACTTGCCTCAGAGTAAATGCTACTTCAGATTTCTGTGCTTATATCCCTTCCTAATTTCTAAAGACACATTATAACAGTTTCTCTAACAAAACGTTTGTATCAGGAAGCCACAAAACTACACCAGTTTCTAGGTAGGGTAATGTAATTGCACTGATACCAAATGTGAGGAAGAGAAGTTAAGACTAAGGAGCTTTAGATACTGTCACTAACATTCCTTTCTTACCTCCTTCCAAATTTTAACCTGAGATTAAAAGCCAAGATTGGATGGAGGTTCAGAATGTCCTGGGTCACCTTGATCTGGGTCTTCTTAACATTCTGAATTATCAAATATTTTCATGTGGGATCTTCCCTTTCCTTTCTGTAAAACAAAAATTAAATGGAAGGCAATTTTTTTTTATGGTAAATTTGTTGGGTTTGTTTGGTTTCGTTTTTTTGAATTGCAGATCAATAGAGCTGCTGAAGAGGTAATGAATAGTATAAAGTGAGTGGGACAACACTGAGGATAAAAATCTGGAAGCCAGTCTAGCTACCATTAGCAGTTTCAACTGAAAAAAATCTTCTCAGATATTTTTCAATTTCACTAGATCACATTTTATCTTGGAAATTATTCTCCAGATCATTTCACTCCATTCCTAATCAGAACAAAATAGATAATGAGTAATTTCTTAGTTGTTCTTTAAAGAGATCTGGAAATCTAACAGATAATAAATTTAGAATTCCACTAAAATTTAAATAGTTTCTTCTTGTTTGACTGTTTAACAAATACTGCACTAGGGATCTTTCTCATTTTTAATGACTCAGTGCTTGCAGAACATTGTATTTCATAACAAGAAGAAAATTCAGCGTAGAGAAAACTGACTCATGGTGTTTTATCCTCTTCTGCACAGTAATAAAACATGCCTTAATGTCTTAGACATAGAAACTTTTCCAAAATAATGTGCTAAAAGCAAAGGATTTTGCCTGTGTATCCTTGAAGTTATGAGTTTTTAATTCACTTAGAGAAGGACTGGAAAAAGAATAATAATATTTAGATGTAATTCTATGTAGACCATATATTTAGAGGTCATTTAATTTCCATCAACTCTTTTCTTTCTTATATCTTTCCCATGTACAGTTCTGTTTAGGCCAACTACCATTAGAAATCTAGTTAATAGGTGTGAACTATGTACTTTATGTTGAATTGTTAATGTCTAAACTAGAATGCACTGTTACCAAAGAGCAATAAAAATGTCTACATCCTAAGGGCATTTTAATATTTGCATTTGGAAAATATTCCTGTCTTCACAGCTGTTACCCAGCCAAAAAAACAACGGACAAGCACAGCCAGCAACTTGGAGTGGAAAGGAGCTATTTATTTCCTTGCTACGGTCCAAGGTGTTTTCAGGATTGCAGAATACAATTTCCTGTTTTTAGACTGTTCTTAAAAGTGGACCATTGGGGAAGCAGCTTTTTCCAAAAGTTGCACTAACGTCCGAGAGATCTTGTTGATTTCTCTAAATTAGGCCTGTTTTATGTCACCAAGGCCCAGTTTCCTTTATATTTTATGAAACAACCCAAAGTAACTCAATGCATGTGGAAGTATGGATGCAGCCATACTGCTGATACGCAATACTGGGAACAACGTCAGGTTTGTGAAGTCTCTGGAGTGATCAGTGAGACTGCAGGTGGCACTTGAGACAGAGCCAGGTGTCCAAAAGTGTCTTCATCTTTTGTATTGCTCTGTGTCATGCCAAGAAAGCAGCGTTTCTTGACAGGTGCTTAACTGCAGCACAACTTTCAGTAGACTATTGGCAAACTCTTGGAAGCCAAGCAATTTATGACATACTCTTCATTGATAGCCCTTTAATTTATTGATAGTCTTTTAGGTGCTTATATGAAGCAGCTTTCTCAAAATACATCTCAGTAAATTGAAGGATTTCTGAAAACTTACGATGCACAGGTCTCGTTGAAATGAACTCAAGACAAATGTGAATGTGTTGCCTTATTGCAGTGTTTTAAGCAATTTTTTTCTGGAGGCAAGTATAGAGCTTGAAAGAATCCTAAATTATTAAGTGATATTTATCCTCACAGTCGATATTCTGATCTCTTCAAATGTAACACCGAGTTATTACATCCCTTTCCTCATTGTTTACATGAGCATTTTGTTACCCTATACTATAGAATTGCCCTGGGCTCAAGCTTCTGCTGATGGAGAAAAATAAAATTTGGTTTCCGTATTAAAACAGCCCACACATTCACAGTGATTCAGATTTTTTTCAGGTACTATGCAAATTTAGGGCTGAGGATAGCTCCAGATGGGAGTTAGTATGCCTCTTCTTGATATTTTTCCATCTAGTTTCTTTATTTGTGGTATCACATAGCTGCTGTCATGCTTGCAGGATGACATTCTTGCAGGCTTAGCACTACAGCTGGACTATGGCCCATCTTTCTTTGTGCAACTTGTACCTGAATTAGATTCTGAATTCTTATGACTTCAGTACTGCCCAAAATTCCCATAACTTCAATTGTAGCAAGTTTAATCATTAATAATGACAGATACAGTCAACAAAATCTAAATATTGTTCAGTAGATTGAATTACACAAATTATCTTGAATAATGATCAGGTTTAAATTTCACTAGACCCAGGGGAATCTCTGTTCTGTAAGATTTACTGTGAATTAGTTTGATTCTTGTGTTTGAGACACTCATGTCTTTATCTAGAAACCATTCACAGAAATGTGTTTATTCACTAGGTCAGCATTTATTTGGAATGTATTTTAAGACCAAAAAAAGAACTGATAATAGGAGGTAGTATTTTTGAAAATACAATTCAATGAAAGATGTTCTTAAAAGATCTTGGCTTGCCTCTACTATTCTTCAGGATATATGAATTCATGCATAATTCAAGTTTTACCTTTCCTGAAGGATTTTTTAACATTTAAGGAACTAGTAAAACTACCAGATTGCAAAAAACTGCCACACAAAAACTCACCAAATGAGTGTTTTCAACTATTTTTCATACTGTGTTGCTTCTTT
This sequence comes from Picathartes gymnocephalus, assembly GCA_013390045.1. Classification (NCBI taxonomy): domain Eukaryota; kingdom Metazoa; phylum Chordata; class Aves; order Passeriformes; family Picathartidae; genus Picathartes; species Picathartes gymnocephalus. Next base: position 173,612 of record WEKY01028460.1, on the reverse strand, counting down.
CTGTTAATACTCAGTATCCTGTGGACATTTGAAGACAGTGCTGTCCCTGCAGAGATTTGCTCGTCCTGCTTTCTCTGCTAACTTGTGCAAGCTTAGCATGCACAACCCTGAGGAACAAAGGCTGTCTTTCAAGTGACAGATACAGAATCAGATTGCAGAATGGGACTCTAAAAAGGGTGATCAAAACATGACGTTCAGAATTTCTCATGTTACTACTTTTCTTAAGAAAAATACATAAACTATACATGCATTAACATAGAAATATATATTGGCAGAAAAAGAGTTTACTGTAGCAACATCTGTATTTAAGAAAAGTGCACAGTGCTGGAGAGTTCAGTGTATAGAACAAGAAAAACTTGACAAATTCACCATTAAAATGAGTTAATGAGGAAACTACTGATTGAACAGCTGCTCTGCTTTAGCTGCTATAAGACTGGAAACAAGTCTATTGTTACTTATATAAATTTGAATTACATTCTTGTCTGCTTTCAAGCATGGATTTTCTAGTCACAAAAACTGATTAAGAACTCTATCTAATCACTGACATAACAAAAGATTTTACAGTAACTATTGTGCAAAATATATTTCCATATATGTACCAATAATCATCATTAATACCCAACACAGATTTCAATTTTTTCAATAATACTGTTTATTATTATTATCACTGTTGTTGTCGTTGTTAATATAATTATGTTCTTAAAATACAGTCCTAATTTCTCATCCCATTTGCAGTAAAAGTGGGTTTCTACTGCTGGATTGATTCTTAAAATAGAAAAACAATTATGTGACTAAGGAAAAAGTAAAAAGTAATAATAAAAAAATGGTGCCATGAATAATACTAATACCATAACATTTTTATAAGAAAATTACTCTTTTATTTTTCATCTTATTTTATCAATCTATAGTTTTATAATAATAGTCTACACATCACATATTCTGAGGAAATGATAGGACTTCCTGTTCTCCCACATCTGGAACATTTGTAAGCTCAATCTCCAAAAAAATAGAAGCTAGATTATTTTCCACGCTGTTTATTTCAAAGACCTCCTTCCAGAATTAAAGGAAATCTATTTGCACATTTCTAAAGGCATTGTTCCTTCAGTCTGTGATGTTCATCAGTCAGGTTTGCTGCTTTTGTTTTTGTAATCTAAATAAATATAGTTCAATGGTTTGGAACTCCATGGTTATCCCAGTGGATTCCTCTATATCTATTGTGTAAGGCAAATCTAGGGGAAGCAAACGATGACTAATTTTATGAACACAAGACGATAGAAACAAGTGGAAATCTCTACATTCTGCTACAGTCTGCCACTTTTTAACCCTTTTGTAAAGCCTAATGATCCAATAGCTTCTGAATCTCCCACAGATAAGTTTGTATTTTCCATTTTCACTGATCATTTCTACAATTTTCTCTAATTAATTTATTAGGTATTGCTAGAAATTTGATTAAACACTCCTCATTTACTTGTGGTTGGTTTTTGCAGACAGGCATCCACCAAAAACTAACTCATGAGTGTAAATTGACATCTATCTTATAGTAAAAAGTAATAATTCGTTCACTAAATCATGGCCTAAATAAGAAACAAGTGTTGAGGTAAAGGAGAAACAACCACCAAGAAATGCACGTTGAAAAGTGAAAGCCAATGGAAACGCAATACAATATGCTGACAGAAGGTATTATAATTCAAATGGGTTACATCTTTTTTCTGATATACCTTAAGTTTTAAAAATATTTATAAGATTGGAAGAGTTCTGCAAAGCAACTACAGCTTAACTAAAGTAACCTGTACCAATTTCTCTGCAGTCTTTACTTGTTAATGGTTTTCACAGCAAAGCAAACACTTAAGAAGGTTTGTACTTTGAGTAGGGCTTTACACGCATGAGATTTACCATTTAGTGGAAAATCATATAAAATGTGTTTAAAAGTGTAAACACAGAACTTTAAAATTTCCTGTTATTTTCCATGAATCAGGATGTTCCTGTATATCCTAATAAAATAGTATTAAAATTCATTCATACTTGCTGTAAGCAAAATATGGAAAAAAAAACATAATTAGGTTGATGAGACCTGGATTGTGACCCAACCTCCCAACTGCTCTTCCAATGAAATCAAGGTGTCTGTGGGCAGGATCACACAGTGCACACTGCAGAACTGAGCCTAAGGCTATGCAGACAAAACCACAAAAGACAACACAAAAGTGAAACCAGCTACACAACAGCTGGGTTTTACTCTGAGGCTGTCCCTTACACTGTCTACAGTAAGGACAGATAAACTGGCTCCTAAGGGGATTATAGCCTAGTTATAAAACACACACCTAAAACAACTAGCCAAATCTCCTTCTGAAGAGCCTCTCTTTCTGCTAACCGTAGAAGTACTAACTCAGGCTGAATGTCCAAATGATAGAATTTCCACTTTTACAATAGGAAATTTTGGAAGAGATAAATATTTAATTATTATGTTTTATTATTGAATTGGTGATGGGCACAATTTTACCCAATCTTTTGTTTGCCGTGGCTGTGTATATTTAAATATGTAGCTGCTGCCACCAAGAGAATCTCAGATTTTCACAATACCATTGAAAACTAAATTCTTTAGAGATTTCCAGATGATATCTGGAGTTCATTGCCATCCTGAAAACCATGTGTAGAAGACAATGTTCGCTTGGGAACTCCTTCTCACAATGTTGCCTAATGCAATATCTGTAGTCCATGGGAACTTTTTATTTACAATTATCATATGAAATGTGGTAGCATTGAGCCTCTTTGATCATCATGCATTAAAAGTCACCATCAGAGTAGACACTGTGTTTCAGCTTATAGAAGAAAGGTTTGGAAGACAAAGCGCAAAGTTTGAATTGCCCTTAAAGCTGTGTAGAGCACCAGTGTACAGTGAATGAGAAGGGTGGAACCATTTCCTTGAGTAAATTCATTATTTAGCCACTGAACTTTGGACACTGAGAAGCTCTGAGACTTCAGAGCACAAAAGTGGAGCAGAAATATTTAAGATGGGAAGTGATTAAGTCATGAACAATGAGAGGTTGGAAAGTACTGCAACAGGCAAATAATGATTACAGTGTCAGCACTGAACTGCCAAATGTGTTTTCTGCTTACTGAAGTGGGACCCAGGATTTCTTCGTTGCAATGCAAGACACTGGTAACAATGTAATGTTTGTCTCAACCATTGAACAAAATCTAAATAAAGTGGTGCTGTCACCCACCTTCTTGGTGGAGACATTTGTGCTACAGGTGGTCATGGAAAGCAGCTCATTGGTTCTGGACCAATCAGCAGCCCATGTTCCTCAAAGTAATTTTCCTTGTGCGTAGTGAAGTGTTGTACAGATGATGAACACAAAACAGGATAGTGTGCCTTCACAACATGTTTCAAGAAGAAGAAACATACTGAATCTTCACTGTTAAATCAACACAACATTTCTAGAAAAACGGGAATCACTCAAGGGAACCTTTCTCAAGACTGAAGCTTGTGCAATCTGGAACTTGGAAAGAGGTTTTGACTGAGCAATCTGCTGACCTTTCTGAGACATTCTCTTGGTAAATTCTTGTGTACCAAAGGTACTGGAGCTGATTTGATGTGAAGCAATGTCTGCTCAGGAGACACCCAAATGAAAAATATGAATTTGCTATTTTTACAGGACCCTAAGAAAGTTACACAGGCATCTCATATTGTACAACCCTAAGGCTCTTTCCTATCAAATAATTAAAATCATTCCATAGATACAAATTAGCATTACAGATGCTATAATGTTACCAGTGTTCAATCAGTGAATATGTTCTAGGTATTAAATTAAACATATGCTTATAGGGCAGGTTGGGTCTGGAGCGGTATCCATGTCATAGTTCTCCAGCTGCTCTAAAAGCCATTTCATGGAGACAGACACACACTACAATAAAGGCATTGCATAAAGCTTTCTCTTTTCTCCTGTAAATGGAATTTGTCTTTCATTTTCCCACTAGAAGACAATTTTTAAGCCAGTGTTCACACTCTAGGGTTCACCAGTTCAGTATTTTACTTTAATGTTGTCATCTCAATAAAAATATTCTCAGATGTGACTACATGCATTCTTAGAGAATATCATATATACCACCATTTGAAAATGCTTTCCTATTATTCAGGTGTATCTAAATAAAAACTTTGCCTGGTAAAAGCAGGTTCTTTAGAACAGATAGCACCACTTCAGCACAGCCATGGCTCTTTTGGTAAATTTAGATAGTTCCACCACAAGACATTTCATGAAGCCATGCACTTTTTCTTCTGAATTTTAACACAAGCATATTACATTAAATTAACAGGGAATAGTGCCTGGCTTCACTTTAATGCAAGAACTGTAATTCAAACCATCCCTCTTGTTGCCCTCTATACAGGAGAGAAACACGTTCACTGTCTGCATCAGCACTGCCTCCCACATCAGTCCTGCTGTGTCCAGCTCATGAGGGTTATGTCTCATCCATGGGAGCAAGAAGGGCTTCTAAGCTGCAGGATTCACACACCCAGCCCCCACTCAGGAGGATGCTGTGGCTGCCCTGTCTGTCCCATCACAATGCTGCTCCCATGGGAAGGCAGCCTACCTAAGCTGGCTAGATGGGGGTTGCAGCACATTCCTGAGAGATCCAAGATATAAAATACATAAACAGAATATAAGGGCAGTATAGTTCCTATTCTATTCTCAGTTACCCAGAGATTAAACAACACCCAGACTTCTATTGTGTAGGGATTGCATCTTGATGGGTAGAAGAACAAAGAAATGTGTCAAAGCATACAGGAATCCTTCTCCTGATGTGTTCACATTTTTCGGTGTGTTAATTAGATAAGCTCAGGTGGCTTTCACTGATTGTTTACCCTTGGGGTTTTCATTGGCTTAATATTCCATAAACCCAACTACACATCTATTCATTCACAGATTTTTAAAAATGGGTGTGCTTTGTTTCAAGGTACAGATGTTAGTACAATAAAATACTAACAGATCTCTCAGTATGAATAAACAGGAATCAGTGTTTATTCATGATACAGAGAATTGTGTAGGGAGTTCTCTTCATTAAAATGGTAAACTAAGCCAAATTTAATTACAGCTTGAAAGCCAAAGGGAAGTATGTTTCTATCTTATCATGCAGGACACTAGATAATTTAAAAAAACAGTGGCATGCCAGTGATAACATAAACAGAAATACAAAATCAGGCTGGGCACTAGTATTTGGCATGCTTCATACCTATAGAAATCCATTTCCATCTCCAGTGATGATTTGCTGGCTTGGCTACATAAGAAAAGAAAATAAAAGGTCACTTTTTAAAAGCTGTCCTAAAGCACACTTCATATATCTCCATTTTATAATACTAGAAAACGAAATGAAACACAAATAATATACTTTTTTTTTTACTGTGAGACAACTTATACGGTTCTATAGATTGATGTTCTTCAATGAAACAGAGGGAAAGCCCTTGTAAAGACAATTAGGTTTTCTTCCTTCTAACAAGGAATTAGGAATAATAAGCTTTCTCTGTTTCCTTGCATGGTGACAAAAGGCTGTAAAACAAGATATTATGAAACAGGCCAGGAGGAAATCTTGGCACTCAGGTGTAAAAGTCATAGAACTGACAACTCTGCAGATACTGTGAAAGGCAGAATTTTGAACACATATTTGGTTTGGTTCATTATTTTAATTATCATTGTTTCTGAAGATGTTTCAAATAGGAGCTGAGCATAGTTTGTGTCCCTTGTTTTTTAGCAGGAAGACAAATGCCCAGTCTAAGCAAATCCTCCTGCTAAATTTTTAATCAAAATGTACCATAACCTGAGTCAGTAAATTTAAAAATGCACTGTATTATTAGAATACTTCTGGCATCTAGCTTCTCCTATTCATTTATTCTCACACAAAAATATTATTATCTGATTTAACTGAGCTGGTATATATCCAGCTAAAATATCCACAATTTGCAAAGTAGATATCCTTGCAGTCATTATATATTAATAGCTCCAAGACTAGAAGACTCTGCAGTGCTACCTACCTTTGCACAGTGACTCTGTGATCAGCAGAACCACTCTATAAATAAGCTGTGGGTTCTGCATTCTCGGCTTTGTCAGCCTCAGGATGCTGGAAATTAAAGCCTGAAAATCACAGGGAAATACGCTAACCAGCCAACACAGGGGAAGAAACAGGATATTGTGGTTTTAACTGGCACACAAGACAAATAATCTTGTTGTCATCACCTCACCAAAAATTTTTAAAATGCCTAGTTTTATCAAAAGTACATAAGATGATGATTTTGCACCCAAAATGGCCCTGCCAAATAAAAGCAACTGGAGTTAACAAGAAACCAATACCCAAGAAGCCTGTCAACACAGCAATGCATCAAGCCTCACATGAAACAAACTTTAGGTGTGGATGGTGTCACACATCCACATAAAAAAAACCCCACACATTTTTACATGACACAAAATGACATTTTAACCCCACCACTAAAAATAAGGGATCCCTTAAATGAGTGCAGAGGAACCAGAAACCACAACAGCCACTCCTGAATCTGCCACTCTGATTTCCTGGCATGGCCAAGCCTTTCTGCTAAGTCCCTGGAGCTAACCCTAATTAATAACTGTGCTGCAGGTCAGCACTTGGCCAGCTCCATCAAACTATACTTACATCTCTCTTATCTGGTAATAAATGGTTAAATTTGATCTATTGGCATACCCAAAACAATTACCTGCCTGTCACAAAAGTGTGCAGTGCATTGCTAGAGTCATAAAAAGGCTTCAGTTATGGTTGCAAAGTTGAGCTGGTAGATGGAGTCCATAGGACAGAGAGACCACCTTTCCTGAATGAATGGACTGAGTTCTCAATCTTGAATTCTCATCTGTGAATGGAATTGAAATGCTTAACCAAACACCCAGACAGATGTTAGCATAGTTGTTATCTAACCGGAGCTCTACGTCCAGAGGTCTTTAAAATTCACCAGCATCCCTTAGCAGTGAGAATGGTTAGTAGCAAGGGAACTGGACTTTGGTAGATCACTAATTCCAAAGTCCATCTACTAGACTATTAATGTAGGTGGGCACACTTAGGCACATTTTGATAGGAAAAGAGCTTAATGCTGTTTTTCTTTCACCTACTGTCCAAAACTAGAATTCAGTGATAGGTGTTTCTCTTGTAGTGCCAGACTTCACTGCTGCCCTGTGCCCAGGAACAACCTGGGCTCAACTCTCTGCTTTAGTTACTACACATGTCTCCCTGGTTCTTCTCCATTCAGGCTGTAGAGATGTGCTGTGCAGGAACAGGTATTCAGTGACTGCAATTGATGTGCTGGCAGAACTGGCACCCTGCTTTGAAAGTCAGTGTGAATCTAAGGAACTTTAAACAATGATTTTAACAGCTTATTTTCACTACCAAACTCTTTGACCACTAACAGAGGAACAAATATTGTTTCAGTAGTTAACCTCAAATACTGAATTATACTAATAATAAACCACAATTTCTTTCATAAAAAGCCTTTACCATATGGATGTCTACCTCAGTATCTTTAAAATCCTCCTCACGGAGAAATCAGACCAAATAAGTCTGTCTCACATAGCAAAGAATAGGGATAGGTCTCTCAGCCTTTCAGCCTCGCCATTCCTCAGGTTTTCAAAAGAATGTGCCACCCTGATTTCCACCTGCAAAAGGTCAGCCCCAGAATGCAAACAATTTCTTTGTGCTGAATGTCTCTCTTTTCTTTCCCTGAACTTGAGTTGACATGAAGTATTTGGCTTAGCTATGTTCAGACTCCAAAGGCCAAGCCCCCTTCTCTCTGCCAAGCATGCTGAGATAAAAACACAGATAAGAGTCATAGTTCCTGTAACTTCTGTACCTGGGAAACATAAAACTTGGGCAGCACTCAAATTCTTTTTCTCATTGTGTATAAAAGCCACTAAAGACAGAGTACACAAGTGGCAAAACTCCTCTCTGTTGAGATTGTGTTCCATACATTCCTGCTGTAGAGGTTTTTAGTGGAGATTTGTGTAATGTAGAAAGGGAAAAAACAACACTGCTGTGATATGAGGCTTTTTTCCTTTCCTTTCTTTCATTCTTACCCATTCTCTACCACTCCATCTTGAGTTGTGCCGCTTACCTTCTTTTGCTACACTGTCAGCTTTCTTGCAGCCATCAGGACTTGGATGCCCAGAGCACAGATGCTGCCAGGGCTGATAAGAGAGAGCGAGTTCATCAGTGGGAAGAATGGCATAGCCAGCACTGTACTCTTCTGATTCTTTATTTGTTAGTCATAGTTTGCAGATGTTACAGGGACCATAACTTTGCAACATCTTCAAACATTGCACACAGAGAAGGCATGTGGCACTTCTCTGCAAACCAGGAATGTTTTATGGGCACTGTTACCTACTGCCCAATTGGCTTGTACAGAGCACTTACTAAGCAGCAAATTATTTTGGCTATTAAGGACATACTTATAAGAAAAACAAGCTTTTGTTAATCGTGTCAGGCTTCAGCCCTGTTCCTGAATTTTCTTTAGTTTTTTGCCCACCGCCCACTCCTTGGTGAGCTCTGGGTAAATGCTCACATTGTCTATTGTTAATCCTTCTTGCCTCTTGATGACAGCTGGTTTTTGATCAGTGTCTGAACAAAACCACCTTTTCTGGATGGGTCATGAAATGGGATGGAATTTATGAGGCATATTTCTCCATATTATATTGCCCTCAGCTAAGTTCTGTCAGAGACACTCTGTAGTACTGTGTAAACACAGCCTCTTTCATGTCACAGTGATCTGGAAATAATGTCTGAATGGAACAAAATGGAATGAAAAGACATTTTCTCACAGGCCTGTCTCACAATGGTACTTTTAAAAATGTCAGAATAATCCTCTGTACACCAGGGAAAAGTGAATTTCTTTTCCTTCTGACACCTATTAGAGGGACAGTTAGACTGCACAGCCTTTGTTCTGCAAGTGCATTCTTATTTATTTTTTAAAAATCCCTCCTTGTCAGCCTACCACAGGAGGTCTTCTGAGGCAGACTGAGCATTTTCAATGAAATACATCCCAGTCAATCTGCAGAATTCCTGACCCTAAATGTTGCACTGCTATTTCTACTTGTAACAGTTCTGGGCAGGTTTGTGCTTTTTCCTGTGCACTCCTTGTAGGTAGTAATGGATTCTTCCATGTCCCTTTACACATCTGCTTTCCTTTCAGCATTATCAATGATCATCATAGGAAACAACACAGTACTGAAACCAGTCATCTGCTTCCTCCCAATGGGATGGGCAGGCAGCAAGCTAGGAAAAGAGTGATGGTTTTTTTGACCCTACCCATACCCACTGACCTGATCAACTGCAAATCAAGGACTGGGCAAAATATATCTCTACTGGAGCAAGAGAAGAAGCAGAAAACATCCTAGTATACTGCTTTTCCGTGAGACTTTGTGGTGATCCCAAAGCTGAGTCTGTAGTGTACTTTCAAACTCACTGAAAAAGCACGTTGCATCCATTTCATCACATGCAACAGGCAGAAGCTTTCACACTTCTCATAGCTTTTCCTACCAAATATGCTGAACAGTGCTTTTCCTTATTACACGTGAGTTCAAGAAGCAAAGGGTATACCAATAAAGCAAACTAAGTGGCTAAAATGATTTAATTTACTGTTCCTGAGAATTTGGATACTCATACAATGTCACCAGGATATGGACTATAAAATTAATTTGAGAGAAAAAGAGAGCCTACCAAAAAGTTCTGAATTTTCATGATACAGCTGGAAGTGATGTATACAATATTGTGCAGCACATGCTAACCAGATTTTCAATGGTACACTGGGCACTTATAAAGGCAAATGAGCTCCCTGATATTCTTCACAGGATTAATAAACATGAGCTTGACAAAACAGCGTTTCATTCCCACACAAAAAAAAATGGTAATGAGTTCGACAGATAAAGAGACTATAGCACAAAAAGCCCAGTTGTCTTGCCTGAAGTTATATAGAGAGAAAAACAACCCTGGTCTACCAGCTCTCAGTGTGCAGACAACCATAGTGATGCTTTCGTATTTATGTCAGAAAGTCCTCAAAAGATGTGTTCTCTAGTCTTTTACCTCTTTTACTAAAACAGTGAAAGTAAACTAGAAAGCTTATAATTAAAAGAGTTAAACAAATCTAAAATCTTTGGTTACGGCACCAAAATAAACCTGGAGCTGCTGAAAGGGAAAACAGAATGAATCACAATCCAAGAAATGCCTTGGGCTTGCCATTCTCTGTCACTTTGAATGTTTGAATATCAGCTTTATAAGAGAATACTGGCATAGCATATGCATATGCCAGTATTCTCTAATAAACCTGATAGTCAAACATTCAAAATGCAAAGCATATGCTTTAGGCAGTACCAACATGAAAACAATGCATAGATATATGTGCACCTCTGTTATCCTTGTGCTGTGATGGGACATTTGCTGTCCATGCTTCCTGGGTGCTTTCTTAGAAAGGCCCCAGGAACATTCTCAGGGCATTTCTTCGCCCAGTATGAGCAGTATTTTCTAGGAACCACAGCTCATGTCGAGGGAACACTATCTCAAATGGCAAGAGTGGGCTGAGTCTCGGGAGTGGCCTAGAATTCAGAGTATTGCCTGGGTTGTTTTACCATATATAGCCAGGATACAGTCTTTAAATACTTTGACATTCAAATCTCTGATTTTGCCCTTATTCCCAAAGGTTCTGCTGGAAAAGTTGGAGCTCTGACTTATTTCAGCTGCATTATCTACAGGTTTCTATCTGAAGGACAGAGGTCTTTACATGGAATTTTTTCTCAAAGACAAAAAGAAGAGAGTTATAGAAAAATTATAAAGAGAATCAATGAATGAACATGAACACACAGGCACACACAAAATAACAAAAACAGCTATAAACTGAAGCAGACTAGAGAAGATAAAAGGAGCAGACCTTCAGCTAGTATAAACAGAAGTACTGATTAATCTTAAAGTTATAATGAATGAGAGAGCACATGCTAATAAAATAAATGCATTGCTTGCAGTACAAATAAAACAGTTTTGAGCTGTTTTCACAAACACAACAAAACAAAAAAAGGGAGGTTAAAATCTATCTGCGGATTACTTTATTCCCTCTGTGCCTGCAAGGAATTTTAGATGCAGTTATAGCTGTCTAACTATCAGAAAGACTGAGTGAGAAAATGGAAGGAGTCCAGAGAGTCCAGAAAACAGCAAAAATGATCAGAGCTGGAGAGACTGATATGTAGTGAGTGATTAAAATAGAACTGAATTTTTAAGACATTGATTGTATGACAATTAAAGAGATACAGCAATCTATGGTCTGAAAGGCATGAATACAAAAAGAGAGGGACTTCTATGGGAAAAGAGAAAGGGAAACTGAACAAGAAAAAAAAAAATGCATGCTGGATTTCCAAAGTAGACTGAACTAGTCTCCCAAGCATGGAATGTGTAAAAGATCTGCTAGTCTAGGACTAACAACGTTCTCTTCTCCCAGACCTGTCTACAGTAGGTCTCTTAAAAATTTCTTATTCCCGTTCTTATTAATTCATCTGCATAGTTCAGTGTTCTTTACTACTAAGACAGAATACTAACTGGCATTTTATTCAAGGATCATTTAGCTCTGGTCAAAAGTTTTTGAGAACAAACCAATCCTTAACCTTGTCCCTGTTCTCTGTTATGTCTCCTACCACTGCTACCACAAGCACAAACACTGACGGCAATTTTAAGATGCAAGCATCACATACATATACTTGCTTTCAGCACATTTCAAACTCACAGGCTGCTCCTAACTCTTTAGACAAGACTTTCCCTATTCCTCCTGGATTTAATAAAGAGACAGACAGAAAGAGGAAGAGCACACAGCCTTGGGAGGGAGTAGCCTGGAGGGAAAACCCCCAAAAGTAGCCAATTGAAGGTTAATCACAGTTTGCCAGACTTTGACTATTGATAATGTACCTCCTGTCTAGAAAGTAACGTTGCATTCTATTTGCTCCTGTCTCCTTTCTTTGGGTAACCTGGACAGAGCAAACACTGTAATAAACATACATTCATACATATAATGTGCATATATATTATACACATATGTGTTGTAATACATGGACCAGTTGCACTGACAGCACAGGGGCAGGCCAAGTCATACTACAGAAGCCTTACAGAGAGAAGGAATGTAATCCAAGTGCCCCTCCAAGAATGGTACTTTCTTCAACTACACTTCTTGATGCAAAATAATTAGAAAAAATATCAGTTGCTCACAAGGGCATTTGTCTTCTGTTGTCATCTCTTCTCAGTGGAGTTTTCAAAGTAGGAATTTTTTTAATTCTATGCCCTTTGAAAAAATATTCTGCAAATTCTACTTTTGTCAAAGGAGCATCCTTTTTCATACGAGAAGGATTTTACCTCAGAAATTACTTTGCTTATCTAAAGAAGTAAAGATTCAACCAAGCTATCAGACTACAAAAAGATAGTAACATTTAGTTTAAGGGAAAAAAACTCCAAATAGTGTTTGTGAAGCACTCCTTGGGCAAGTAAAAGTCAGACTCCTACAAGCCCCAAGTGTAGGAATGGCCAATGTCTTGGAAAACAAAAACTCATCATTCTGTGTGCAGCTGACTTATACCTATTTCTGGCTTTCTAATAAGCCATTAGAAAACTATATGATGAATAAGAATGGAAAATATTGTTTCTATATTTTAGGAATAAGAATTAAAAAGTGTTGTTTTCTAAGGCTGAATTACTTTATGGATGAGAATGTACTAAAAACCTCAGAGATTATCTGGGTCATTAACATACTGCAAACAGACCAAAAATGTAAAACTAGTTTATCAGACCCTAAGTATTTTTGTAAAGGAACTACAGAAAAGAATGACATAATTCAAGCATACCATGTTCAGTATTTCTCTTCTGCACACAAAGTATGAAAAGAGCAGAAACTGGTGAGAAGATCAAAGAGATTTTAGCATAGAGCGTTGTTAAATAACAAGTAGCAGAAAACATCTGGAAAATGTAGTGGCAGTAAACCCCTGAACTGTAGTTTAGAAATGCAAACTAAACAATTCTAGTCTATCTAGTGACTGTCACATTTTTCCAGACTGTTGGCTTTAACAAACAGATCTGAGAAGTATTTGATCCAGCTGCTGAATGGATAGAAATCTGTATCTTCAGAAAAAATAATTATCAGACTTTAGGGGTTTTTTTAATATCCAAAACACCTAAGCTTGTGGTAACTATTGAAGAGTTGGATTTTTATCTTTATAAAATCTATTAATCAATCACAGCACACAGCTTCACACCCCCAGTCATCACCTGCTTCCCACCAGACACAGCTTCCTGCAAAGCAACACTTCATCAATAGAGGAAAGAATAAAACAACAATTAGCAGTCTTAGTTAAAACACAACATTCAGCAATCTCCAGAAAACATGGTGTGATCCAAGGTAAAGGACCTTCATCACTGACAACTAATGACAGAATGTTTGCAACAAAAACCATCCAAGAAGAGTTATTGCTTTTATAATGATTTTTCATCAGAATCTGGTTTAACTTGGATGCTCATCGAGAAATCACCTGGTCCTTCCTGCACATCCCACTAGCACCCAAGCTGTTTCCATATTTTCTCCACAATATCCCTTTTCCATTTCAGTAGGCAAAGAGACCAAGCTCTGAAGCTCTGATAAACTTTCAGGTTCTGGTTTCATGCTACACTAAAGTTTAATGCCTTTCTTTCCTCTGCTTATATAAGTAAACAGCCATAAACACTGGGGTTACACATTTTAGCAAGCTACCACGAGTCAGCTGAACAGTAGCAGCTGTTGGACCACAGTGCTGCGTGCCTAAAGCAGATGGTTCTGCTCCCCAGCTTGGCAGGGCTGGGGCATGAACAGACTCAGGAGCTGCCATTCAGTGCTGAGTAGCTCTCCATACTCTTCATCCCTTTCTCAACCTTTTATAATGTGCAGCTGGCCCACTGAGTAGGAACCCCATTAGGGTGTCTTATAGTCTTTAACGTGCTTAAATACACAGCAAACATTGATTATATCAGCCCCAGTATTGCTGAAAACATGAAATGGCCAGCAGGACTAGGGAAGTGATTGACCCCCTGTACTCGGCACTGGCGAGGCCACACCTCAAGTTCTGTGTCCAGTTCTGGGCCCCTCACTACAAGAAGGACATTGAGGGGCTGGAGCGTGTCCAAAGAAGGACAACAAAGCTGGCCAGGGGTCTTGAGAGTAGGTCCTATGAGGAGCAGCTGAGGGATTTGGGTGGTTTAGCCTGAAGAAAAGAAAACTCAGGGGGAACTTTACCACTCTCTGCAACCATCAGAAAGGAGGTTGTGGCCAGGTTGGAGTTGGCCTCTTTTCCCAGGCAACCAGAATCAAGACAAGAGGAAATGGCCTCAAGCTGCACCAAGGGAGGTTCACACTGGACATCAGGAAGAATTTCTTCCCTGAAAATGTGGTCCAGCATTGGAACAGGCTACCCAGGGAGGTAGTGGAATTACCATCCCTGGAAGTGCTCATGAAATGACATGATGTTGCACTAAGTGCTATAGTGTAGTTGATGTGGTGGTGTTCAGTCACAGGCTGGAGTCGGTCTTGCAGGTCTTTTCCAACCTTAATGATTTTATGATTCTATGATTTAATAAATATCATACATACAGTCAGCCTCAGAATCCCAGCCTGGGATCTTTTCACTAGATCACCACTTATTCCAGCATTCAAATCCGAGTCTCAGTGAATACTTGTGAGTTTTACCCTGTAACTTATGCTGACATATTAATACGAGCTTTGATGATACCTCCTATAAACTGCTGGTAGAAGCAAAATTTTTAAAAATTGAAAGCTCACAAGAATAAGTTACAAAAACACACTAAAAACATTTCCAAACTTCTACTGATGGGAGAAAAGAAAAAAGAAGTATCTAAAAATGTCTGAGCCCAGCCCCATGCTCTCCATCTGCTCACAAGGAACCATATTCCCACTGCCACTATTAAACAGCAAACTCTCTCACCCCTCAGTGAAGACTATTTGAGCACTATTAAGTCATCAAAACAGCAACTCAAGAGACCTCATGGCAGTACTTGCTTTCTTCCTTTCTCATATTAGAAATCAGAGGCTATGCTGAATGTTACTATAAACATCTCTATTACCACTAACTTAGCTTGGCTAAAAGAGATCCAGAAAGTCCTAAAATCATTTCCACAACCAGTGGAAAGCAGCTGACTCAAAGCAGCTTTCACCTCAATACATACAAAACCAATCTTCACAGAAGCATTTGGCTAAATTTAGCAGCATTGGATATAATTCAGCAAAGTATATATAAATGTTTAGCCATGGTTTACATTTATTTACATTGACTGGCCACCAAAAACAGTGAATTTTACACTCCACAGGACAAAAAATGGCAAGAAAAGCAACGGAGCACAAGGGAGTTTCCATACACAGAGACAGGATCTCATTATCCTTTTCAATGAGACAAGTCAAAGGTCAGTGCTTCAGTGGTGACAAAGTAGCATACATGTGATGCACACACATTTTCCAAAAGTCTTCCATCAGGTTTTCCTATGCCAACTCCTCAAATATGCAATTTATTTGATTTTCTTTTTCTTAAACAGATATGGCTATATCAAGGCAATGTGTCAGTGTTTGCAGTTTAAACATCTCTATATGTGTCAAAACTGAATATTTAAACTTCCCACCCTGTAAATAAGAAAATGTAGCTTCTAATCAATATCTTGAATCTGCAATGTCCTTCAGATTTGGTTTCATTTTAACATATCTCACATATCCCTGAATGCCCCACAAATGTCTCAGTCCCCTACACCTACTTCCTTCACATGGACGTACATCCAGGCATAAATTTTTCACAAGGAAAATTGGGAAAAAGGTTGCAACTTGTCCACTAACACTGCCTGGTTCACTTCTTGAAATCTCAGCTGTGCAGCTCTCTCTCCCTTCCACCCATGCTGCATGGCCAGGGGACTGCTACAGCCACTGCTTTTACACCTCACTCCTAACGTAAACAAATATTGAGAGCCCATCTGACCTTTTCTTATACCAGTACACTGCCTATCTGTGAAATAGTAGTAACAAAAATTCCCCAGGTATGTCATAGAGATATGAAGGTAAAATAAAAGACTCTTTTCACAGAGTCCTCTGAAATCATTAAGATTTTCAATACTGATCTTGAAAAGAAAATAACATATTTGAAGAACACATCTGTTAAAATCCCAATGAAATTACAAGAGAAATTAACAGGACTCCTTTCATCTATCTCTTTGAAAATGTGAAGTGTTATTTATATTATAGTCATTATATGGTACTTTTAGATTAATCTACAAATATTTTTTAAAGGGAAAAGAGAGAGAAAAGAGGAAAAGAATATCCTGAGAGCTGAACTCATCCTGACAAGCAAAATAGAACATATGAGGCCCAACTGGACGTTGTCTGTGGTCTTGTTGCAAAGACAGAGCTTTCTCAAATGCGAAGTAAAATTGTGAAAGCATTTGCCAAAAGATACATAACTGACATGCCTGCCCCAGTTGAGAAAGACAGTTTGTACCTGTATATAAAATGTTACAATAATCAATGTAATCAAAGTAATGCTCACAGCTTAAACAGGAACATCCTTATAAAACAAATATAGAATTAAATGGATACCACATTTTTCAATAAAATTACACATTAGAGTCTAAAAGTAACATTTTTTGTCAAGGACAGATATGAAAACTTTTTTGCCAAGACCTTTGCTCTCAAAAAATCTGTTTGTGAACTGTTTCCCCTTATGCTGCACTTCACACCTCAGAAGAATTGCAGTGAATATGCAAGATGTATTTTCATAATCCTTCTCCAAACCAGTTCCTAGAAGTCCTTTTCCAATAATATGTATGAAAACAGCAATAAAACTACTGCGCCTACAACAGCCTTGCTTGCTTTTTTGGATACCCTATCTATATGTCTGCATCCATCATTCTTCCCTGAGCCAGTACTTTTGATGCCAAGCTTTTTGGGAGACTATTTGTTCAATAGCTGTGCACTCTGTACCACAATACATTCTGAGAGACTCTTCTAATACAGAGAATTCATAGTAATTAGCAATTTCACCCTTTCACTTGTTAAAAACGTGGCAGCAAAAGGTGTAATGGTTAGAAAATGGAGATATATTTCTTCAACAGCTAATGTTACCTTCAAGCAGAAGTTTAGTACGTAAGGAACAACACCTGGGCCAATGTGTGGAACACACACATACATATGCATTTCATGTCACATGATAGAATTCCTTGGCTGTTACCAACACAGAGATTAAAAAAAAAATCTGTCCAAAGGTTATTAGAGAATATCATGTAAGACTGGAGAAGTTTTGCATCCTGTTTATGGTCATTCTTCTCTACTCTTACTTCTGTACTTCTACGTGTTCTGTCCAGCCATGCTAGCAGAAAGCTGAGCCTGTTGTCCCTGAACAGTGATACTGGAAAAATCCCCCTTACTGAACATTGTATATACCTCCTTTGATTCTGTACATTTGCCAGGGATTAGAACTTGATGCTGCTCTGGCTTTGCTATCAACCTTATTTGCATATGACTTGATAAGTCATATACAAATAATTTCCAAAATAACTGCCAAAGTTATTGAAAACAGCATGATTTAAGGGGGTTTTTATAACAAACATCCTCAGTCACAGGCAGACTTGAGCTTTTATTGCTTTTAAGTAGGCTTTTCATGAAAAATATTATTCTTTCAGGAGCAATTGCATCATCACTTTATTTCAAATCCTCAGAGATTACAAAGGTAAACTCTTGGTTTTCCATGGTGCTTTCTCAATGTTTATCAATAATACAATAACAGATTTCAAAATCTGGACATGACATATGGACATGAACAAGAAAGTGCTATTTGCTTTTTATAAATGGGGCTGATACTGCAAGCCCACTCCAGTGGCAGACTGCGATTTGGGAGATCTTTCAAGAAGAACCACTTCCTAGACTTTAGCAAAGCTGGAACTGAGCAGTAAAGCTATGGACTCGCTGCTCCATCTGGCTGGGTTGAGTGAGATACAGCAGGAGTGGTTGGGAAATGGGCAAAGGCAGGTCCCAGGTTGTGCACATGCACCTGATCCATGCCTCTAGTGAGGGGAGAGGTAGGAGAGAGGTTTGTACTGGTTGGTACAAACCAGTATGGTTCCACTGCCACAACTAAGGGGCTAGTTTAGGAGCCTGTGTTGGTGGCTCCTATCTTGCTTTTCAGCAGCACCAAATCCAAATTCCTGTGCCTAACCCAAGCAGCTACCAGAAACCTGATGAATGCCTTTGGGCTGCACTATGGTCCCCATAACAATAGGCTGAAAAAACAACAGTTGCTGGACAGAAGCACCCCAAAGGCTGGGGCTGAACCTCGACTCTGTCAACTGTTTTTTTATTCTTCTCACCCATGGAGCAAAGAGTAATTGAGGAAGGCAGGAGAGGTGAAGGAAAGCAGGGCAGAAATGCAGCTCATAAGTATCTCTTGAGTCACCACACTGTTTCTTTGCTTGCCTTTGAACCAACTGTAAACTTGTATTTGCAGCCTTTTTAGACCTAGTGAATCCAAAACATTTACATGAGACCAGTATCACTAAACCCACCAGCATGGGAGAAAAAAACCACATCAGTACGAGTTACACATAGATGCAAAGCTTTTCTGCAGAAGTTTCTGACAAGAACAACGCAGTAGGAACCAGAGCATTGTAACAGATAATTTCCTAACCCAATTTTGCATAGTGATTTTTATATCACTTTCTTGTGAGCTTTTAAAATCTTTAAGCTCTCCTTAATTTAATGTAATGGTGAAAATTAAAGAAGTTAAAACTAGCAACTTCTGTTTTTAATTTAACAGGCCTGGATTATTGATTAGTAATATCACTTCTCTCTGAGACTGACAGGTGACTGTGGTTATTGAATGAAGCAAGAATGAACTCCTGGCAGCTCAAGAGATTACTCTGCCTATCAATATTATCAGGTACTTTTAGTAGTCATTATAATAATTTAGTGACTTTATCCAGAACACTTAGGTTTAAAACATATTCTTAAATAAAATAGAGGAAATCATTTGTATGGACAGAAGCTAAAACCCAAAGAAGGCATGAAAATACTTGTAATGGCAGATACAGTATTTTATTGCAGCAAAAATTAGGCAGTGTAAGCAGCACGAGTCAAGTAAATCCCGCTGGAGTGTGACGGGCCAGTGGGGCCGGACCCGTGAACGTCGGTGGGCAGTGGCGACTCACCTCTCCTCCCCCCTTCTTTCCCTCTTTCCTCTACAGCTGCAAAGGGGCACAGACACGGCCCTGCCCCGGCCCAGTGCACAATCCCCTCCTCTTTTTGCTCCTGCTGCCTGTTGTTGCGATGCCACAAGCGCTGACAAAGGCCAGTGGGGCGCCAGGCCGCGGTGACAGCCGGGCACCGCGGCTGAACGGGGAAGCCGAGCACGCCCGGCGGCCCCGGGCGGCCGGGACAGCCCGCCGGGAGGCCGGGACAGC
>WEKY01028460.1:137670-153711 GCA_013390045.1 Picathartes gymnocephalus | reverse complement strand
GGGCCAGGGCTCGGGTCCTCGGCGAGGGGTGTCCTCGGCGGGGTCCCGCGCCCCAGCTCCGCGTGACGGCAGAGCTGCCTCTTGTTCCAGCTGGGGTTCGAGGATGTGATCGCGGAGCCCGAGCTCACCCACTCCTTCGACAAGGTCTGGATCTGCAGCCACGCTCTGTTTGAGCTCAGCAAGTACGTGATCTACAAGGTCCTGACTCTGGTCCTCGCCATACCGCTGGCCCTGGTTGTGGGGATCGTCTTCGCGACGCTCAGCTGCCTCCACATCTGGTAAGCGCGTGCTGTGTCCGCCGGTGCCTGGGCTCTGCCGACAGCTCCGCAGAACTCCTCTCCTGTAGCTGTCGTTACTGTCCAACCAGCCAGCGATCGCCGGCTTTACACCGCTAGTCAGATCAGCTAGTATTAACTGCTTTATTTCTAAAGGGAGAGAAAAGGAAACTATGTTTTCTGTGTGGTTCAGTTCCCTGCCTTGGTTTTACCAGCAGTCTGTCATGACGCTGTAAGCTCCCTGGGGCAGAGAGCCTATAGTGCCACTTGGATGGCACCTACAGAAGTGCATTCCAACCTTAGTGACTGAATTTGTTTTTTAAAGTGAAGTGCAGAACTTGTTCAAACGTGTATTTTAAATGAATTATCTAGGAAGAAGTATTACTAACACCTGAAGTTATTACTAACTTCTTAGTACCGTTACCCCTTTCATTTTTTTTCCTCACAGACTGAAGAAAGCTTTTGAGGGCCCAGCTTGCTCTGTGTTACTGCCATAAAATGTATTGCCAATGCCTTGCATCTGGTACATAACTATTTCTAGAGGCAGTGCTTCAAAGCCCTTCCACCTAAGCAAAAAACCCTGCTGAGCTCAGGAAGGCTACTTCTGGCCATGGCACAAGTTCACAGGCAAATACACTGGCCGTCCAAGTCACACCAAATCTATGTACTTTAAGCATAATATACTCTCAAAATAGTACTCAGGAAGAGTACTTTGAGACCAGAAAGGGAGATGATGGTGGAGAAGGAAGAAAGGCAGGGAGAATAACGAGGTTGAGGAAAGAACTGACAGTCCAAAAGGCTGCAGAGGAAGGGATGAATGAATGCAGATTATTGACATTATTTCTGCAAACCAGGATTTTCTGTATACATGAGTTTTGGGCAAAGTCTAATTTGACTTGAGTAACACTGGAATCCTTTTCCTTTTATTAAGAAAAACAGAATACAGAAACTGGAAGTGAACTCAAAACCCTAGGAATATATTGATTTTCTGAACATGTGGTGCCAATCTCGTAGGTGTAGACTTCAGTTTTTGAAGGTGGAATGGAAGATTGTGTTGGTGACATTGTCAAGCCACTTTGAAAACTGATTAAGTTGAATTTTGGAGCATAATGTTTGCATAATATCCGAAGGAGTTGCAGTTCAGTTTAGAGATGCCCACTTGCGGTTGCCAAGTTGTTACAAACAGTGCATAGGCATAGTGTTGCCCAGATTTTTAGATCTATCAGCTGTCACTGTGCATAGTGTGCAGTGTCACTGCAAAAGGGTATGGTGAGTATGTATAGGTTTCCAGTAGTGAAATATCTATGGAAAAATTCATCAATGCCAAATTTATTAAACCTGTAGTTCTGTTTTTTGCTTCAGAAGGATCTTGTATCTGGATTTCACAGACTGGATACAGAGTTTCACTGATCCTGGATTCAGAGGTCAGTTACTATTTATGCACATAGTCCCTGGTGACAATCTCAGGAACTGTGGGTTCTCAGTACATGTGAAATAGGACTGTCTGAATGTAACACTTCATTTGAAAAGTTTCTCTTGACTTTCTGTGGACGCACTTGCTTCCCCAACAAATTATTTTTTTTGCCTAGGTTTGTTGTCATTATAGAATTGTCCTTTGCTTTTGATCTTGCTTGTGTTGGGATGGATGTGAAAGAATCATGTAACTCAGTAGTGCTATCTGCATCCCCTTGGATTCCATCCAGTGCTACCATCCAAAGGCAGTACTGCCTCATATTCCCACAAACTCAAGCTGGGTTTGTTCCAACACAAAGGTGGAACACAGACTAAGTTAGCGTCTCTGCACCTCTTCGTGTTCCAGATGTGAGTGAGGAGTTCAGCATTTCTGCCCTTGAGAGGGTAGTGCAAAAGCAGTGCATGTTTAGAGGGCCTAAACATAGGGTACTAACTCCCTTGTAGACCCATTGGGTCTGAAAAAAAAAATGGTAACTCCTTGTTTTGTACATGAAAGAAAGGGAATTTTGCTATAACTCTGTCTTCAGCTGTTTAAATGTCATGGGAAGAACCTGGGGCAAACCTCCCAGAAGGCTGCCACTCCGAGTCTCTGTGCTTCACTGTTATCATCCAAATCAGTGAGGTGATGATGTTGATATGTCATAAGGAAGCCCTTCCTGAGGCTAAATTCAAAAGTGTTTCAACAACTTCTGGAGGTGCTCAAGCAGAAAGCTCTGTTGATGTCCCACATGTTGTTGCAGTTTCATAAGCATGTTAAAATCCAAGTCTAACTCAGTATTTCTCATGCTCAAGGGCACCTTGTGAATTGCCCCCATCATACCTGATAGTAAATGTTGTCTTTCACCTGCAAAAAGAAAGATAAGTAAGAAATATATAGTAATACACTTAATTTTCATTTTTAAGCACAAAGATGGAGCATATTGTGTTCCCAAACTGGCTGCTTGAGCCAGAATCTGGTTTCACATTACCTGGTAAAAGATACTGATGGGCTGAAGCTGGGCCAGCTAGCGGGCTGGTGATCTACATACAAGCCAGTTCAAGGAAGTCTGCTTTACATTTTTCCTTTACTGCTGACTGTCATTCTCACCACAGAGCATACAGGCCACACTGAGTTGTAACATCTTCCTGTGAAATTAGCAAGCTTTTAAATATGTCCTCAGATTGTAGCTCTTAAGGTTACTGATTTTTGAACATGAACAGAACACTTGTGGTTTTTCAGGTGGCTCCTGCAAAATCATTACATTTCCTGTAGATCAGCGACTGATTCTTGTTCCAAACCACATGTTTGCCACCTCTTGGAAATTAGCACATGATTTTCATATATGCTTTTCTGTAGCCTTATCAGAATAGTGTTCTAGTATGTTCCATATTTAGGCTAAGAATCAGTGATCCATTCGGGGATCCATAACTTGATTCTTGGGCTCACTCAGCTCTGTAGTCATCATTGGCTAAAGCGGTAGGTATTCACAGCCCTTCTCTGCATGAGCTTCCATTCACAATGCTAAGACAGAGCCAAGGACTTACATGCAAAGCAGATATGGACATAAATTATTTCTTCCCTTTTTGTATTCCACAACTTCATCTCCATAACTGCTGCTACCATACTCAACCCTAAAACCATGTCCCTACTGACTGCTTGAAATCAAAATAAATTACAGTACAGCTAGGAAGGCCTACCTTATAATCCGGTGGTGCTGTCTTGATGCCTCTTCTTTGATGTCCAGTACATATCACTTGGTTTAGGAAAAGGAAGTACGTGGATGTTGTCTTGCTTCCTTTGTAGTAGTTTTATCTTTTCCAGTCTACCCAGGTCCTGGAATACATAATGTTTGATTTTAATGTACTTCAAATACTGTGTAAGAGTTGCGAAAGGCTTTAGTGGTTATCTGTTGCCTCGCTTGAATGACATGCAACAAGAAGCTGTACAACTGCTAGGTAATTGTTAGCCATCTTTTTACAATGGTTGTTTGTATTGTAGAGCCATACAAGACTTTTAATTCACAACCATGATGTAGTACATGGAATTAGGTAATTTAAGCAGAGAAACAGGGAGCATTTGAAAAAATAGTATTAAGACATGTCTGAGATTCCATTTTGAAAAATGTTACAGGATAAGGTGTTATTCTTCACTTTGAAGCAGAAATCTGAATTAATGGTGCATGACTACTCCAACATTGTTGCCCAAGTCTGTGAAAAGTTGATTCTCATTATCAGTGGGAATTAAACTGTGCTCTGCCATTTCCAAGAGGTGTTTGGTTCTTGACAATGTTCGCTCAGGGTTTAGCAAGAAGAAAAAGTAACATGAGCAAAAGTGAGAAAGGTTGAGGGGTATAATTTTGTAGATGTCATGCCTTGAACAGAATAAAGAGAAAATAGGATAGGAGGGGAGAAAATGGGGTAATTTGCGCTTTTCAGTTCAACAGCTCCCAAGAGACATGACTCATCCCACTTGGTGAAAGGAGGGGTATTTTATAATATATATACATAGCAAGATTCAATGAGAGGTCATATAGCTAGCTGTCTTCAGCTTAGATGACAAATTCAACAGACCTTTCATTTTCTTCCCAGTGCTGTACTACATGGTAACACTAGTAGTACCAATATGGCATCAGTGTTGATATCCTTGGGATATGCTACTTTACTTTTACTGTTAGACATTAGTAAAGCAGGTAGTTATTAAGTCTGTGAACAAAAGTGCAGACTGGGATAAATCCACAGCAAAGGATGCGTATGTTATATTTGTCATGTCGCAAAAACAAATACATGGGTTCTAATGGCATTTGATTATTTATTTTTAAGTGTGACTGGTCACTCCATGGAAAGCACCCTCTGATAATCTGGAAATATCGCACTGTAGGATAACATATCTGTGCAGAACGGGATCCAGACTTGTACACATGTAAATAGTCAGATGTATACACACACTCACATAATTTAAAAGTTAGAAAATACCTTTTATGACTCTCCTTGGTGTAAAGGATTTTTTTCTCTGAGGAAAGATGTTTGACTAGTTGTTCTATAAGTAGATGGACTTTTATTTTAAAATTGAAAGTTATTTCCATTAATTAGCTTTGGTTGCTATCATGTCTCCTGTATCCTCATATGGATTTAGCCTGCATTGGGTTTTGCATTCATTTACCATAAATAAAAAAATTGAATAACAAGTGCTAAAACATTACCAAAACAATTTAATGTTTATTTTGCTTAAGATTATCAAAATAGGTTGAGTTCCAGTACTGTGTGAATGACCTCTACAGCAATTTCAAGCAGTATGATCACAGCTTCTCCAGCCTTCTACATCTTTCTGTGAATCTTCTGCATACTGTGGTATTTGTTTAGTTTGTATTTTGTGTGATCCTGTCAACAGAGGGTCCAAAAGAAATGTTGCCTTTTCTGCCTCTCTCCAGTTCAGTTTGATTTAAAAAATTAGGCCAAATTAATTATAGCAAAGGAGCAATTACACAGTCCTTATAAACTATCTGAAATGGAAAAGAGGTGAAGTCAGGATAAATGGAATAGCCATTTCTGGCGTTTTCCCTGTGTTGTTTGGAAAAATAGCAATTTTTTTTTCCTTTGCATTGTTGATGTTTATCAGCTGTATTCTAACAGGTTAAGGCCTAATTTTTTTACTCTATAAATCAGCTATTCTATATGCAGTGATATTACAGGTGGTTATAAAAACATAGTTCACAGGGTTCAGTTTAAAACTAGAGGCACATTATTCCAGTAATGCTCACAGTCCTATATGGGGTGTTTCAACAGAGACAAAAGAGAAGGTTTTAGAAAAACTATTCTTGTTTAAATCCATCTGGGCTAGCTTTGAGTAGAGCATTGACGTACTAGTATATGGCTTTCATTGTATGACAAAAGCTGTTAGATAAACACTGAAAGTAATTAATTTTGATTCTGTACATTTCTAACCTTCAACTTTTTTTAAACATGGTAGGTTTTTTCTACTTTGTTAATCTGAGGAGTATGCATTGTAAATACACAGCACCTTTTTTTTCAGACTTGTATACAGTTATGTATACATGTAGTGTGTACCCAAGTAAGAACAGCTTAGTGAAATGACCGGAGGTTTAGGCCAGTAAATTATTAGGGAAGGGGAATAACTTAAAATAATGTGATCAGTTATGTATCCACTGGCCCTCCTGAACTGCCCATATGTGCACTTCTGGCTCTCCTCCGCTGTTGGCATGCTTGGCTCAAGCCACCAGTAATGACATTGCTTTGGAATTGGTAGACATGGAAAGCAATCCCCAGATGCTTACCAGTGTTCAGGAGATGAAAGCACAATACTTTCTAGTATGCACCCTGAGTGAATAAAAAGATCTTTTCCCTTGACGAGGAGTTCTGACCACGTTCAAATGTTAATTTCTCACGCACAAATGAAGAACTTTACAGGATCAGCCCATTTTTCTGAGATGTGGCAGGTACCTGTATTGTAATAATCTGATATAACTGGTAATTGCCTTCCTGTTTCTGTTTTACTGTAGCAGGGATGGGTAGGAATGAGATGCCAGTGGTGTGATGTGTGTGTGTGTGTGCCTGTGCACTTGCATGCCTGCGAGACAGACAGATAAAAGAAACACCAGAAGAGGCAGCAGAGCAGGAACAGATTGTAAAGGGTGCTGTTTCCAGTAAATCAAACTGGGGAACATGGTGTTTCTGTCAACCCTTAAAGACCCACATTCAGATATGACCACAGCACAAGTGAGTCCTTAGGAGATGACTGCTCTTCAGCCACGGTGGGTGGCAGCAGGGCTACAGCAGATCATGTACACCAGCCCTGCCAGGGGCAGGGGGAGACAGCAAAAGTTCATCATTCTACATGGCACATAAAGAAATTGGCAGTTAGTAAACAGAGACATTATGAATAGTAAGCTGGTGTCTACACTCTCATGTTGCATACAAGTGATTCTGGCCAGAGGACCACATGCATCATGGTGTTTCTGTATATGCAGGTGTGAGGCCTTGAGCAAACAAAATTGATGGAGAATGACTGCAAGGGAGTAAAGACAACTTGCTTAAATATTTATATTATAAAGTTATATAAGTTAAAGAACCACCTCTCTTCCATAAGATGTCACGCTTGTGTTTCATTATCCTGGTTTCCCCGTGCTGTAGCAGCACCAGTCTTCAAATCTTTCATTTTCTCTTTTACAGGGTTGTGGTGCCTTTTGTGAAAACCTGTCTCATGGTCCTGCCTTCAGTGCAAACTGTGTGGAAGAGCCTGACAGATGTTTTTGTTGTACCATTCTTTCAGAGCCTAGGCCGGTGCTTTGCCATGGTTAATATACGCCTGGACCAAGAGTAAACATCAGAGATGTGACTGCTGTAGTTGTAGCTGGTGTTATACTTCTTTGCTAACCTAACATACAAGCACTTACCATTCATTTCAAACTGTTAAATTACAATGGCTGGTTTAAGTGGGAACATGCTGTTTTTATTAAAACTCATTTATTATCAGGGAGATCCACTTAAGAATTAGTAGGCAGTTTTCATGGCTCACTGTTTTAACAACAAACTGATTGTGGAGTATATTGGCAACACTTTATTTTAACGGTAGGTTGATTGATCAATTACAGGAGAATTCTTATGGAGGATTAAAAGCCACCACAGCGATAATGATTTGTGTTATTACTATAAATAAATTAGTGAATAGGCTGTGATACCTTAGACAAAACTGATCTCTAGGGTTTCACATTGACCTTACTGCAGTTCCACCAGTGATCATTTTTGGCCTCGCTATGCAGAGTGATAAACCCAGTCCTCTGTTATCAGCAGTTAAAGTGAACGTGACTCATTGCATAAACGTACAGGGAGAGGAACTGTTGTGTAATTCTCCTATATTGGGGATGGGGGGAAGCTCCCTAGAAGTTCATCCCTTAAAATAAGGTGTTAGCTAATGATTTGTAACATTAGCTAATCTGTATATTTTATTTAATAGGAGATTAACTTTACTGTATATTTTGTACCTTTGTAAATGACAGTTGATCAGGTTTTTATGAGGCATAGTTTCTCTAGTATTTGAATTCTAACCGACTTATTAAGCAGCAAGAGTGAGGCACTGCAAATATTAGTTTAGATAACTAAAATTTTCTTTTCTAAATTAAGTAGATTTTGAGTGTTGCTGTGCAATTCTAATATATTAATTATATATGATTGTGTGTAAAAGCAAAGATTATAAGTGTTTTCATACACAATTATGCAAAAGACTTGGAAATATCTGTTTATGAGAAACGTTTTTATTAAAAATTGGGTGTAATAAATGCTACCCTGCCTATTTCTGTATATTATTGGTGTGAACTTTGTGATATTTAAAGTGATAGACACTATGCTAGCATTTTAACTAGGTAGCAAGCTCTTATAGAAGGCAAGTGAGTGTACTTGGTATCCTTGTCTAATTGTCCTAAACTATTGACTTGACTTTCTCTGTTGCTTATTTACTATTTCAAAGTCTAACCCCTGAAAAAGACCCTTCTTTCTTCTGCACTTAATATGACTTATTAAACCAGAATAACAGAACGTGTGCAGAGGTACATTAAAATTACATTAGCCTTCTGGTGGGCTTATGCTGCTGCTTTATTTAAATACAGATGGTAAATTGCAATTGTAAAATGTTTGTATGATTTAGAATGTTATTTTCTAAAATGATGTCTCAACTTTCTTATCGAACAAGAGGTATCTAATAAAATAATAAAATGTCAGCTGCTTTCCATTTTCAACTTCATTTCTTTTCAGATTTGTCAGCTTTTAAGCAAACTCTTAAAATGCCAAACAGCATAGAATACTATGCAGTTCTTCCAAAATATGTGAGAGGTAAAGAAATGGATGAGCATCTCTACAGTTCCACTATTATCAACTGCATTTAACGTATTTATAGTAGAAAATGACATATCTCTGTGTGTAATTAAGCCCATACAGAATGATTGCTTTCTCTGAAGCAGGTCTCTCTGCAGAATTTTGGCAACATTCAAAATAATGCTTAATTCTTTTTACAGGCGCATGCTTTCTTAAGAGATGAGCTGCAGAATTTTCCTTTCCTTCTCTGTTGGCCTATTAAAGCTACCTGACACTGTATATTCTTTGTATATTAAGAACATCTTTGTATATTACAAGTATTTTTAGCATTTGTGCCATTTAGAAAGGGATTCATATGGCTTTTAAAAACTCGATATTAATGGTTAGTGCCCATGGAAACTTCTCTTGTTCTTTTTTATTCTGAAAGACGTTAGGGTGTTTTTCAGATGTGTTCTTCAAAATACCTTTCTTGTATTAAAAATGGAAATAACTCTTTTGAAAATAAAAATTGGCCAGGCTAGGCTTAAACTCTTTTGAGAGTTATTTTCTTTTACACTGTCCAAGGAATTTTACAAAGATATTTTCCAATGAAAAATATCCCCTTGATGAATTCATTTAAAAGAGAAAAAGAAAATAAATCAATCAGTACTAGTTCGTGTCTCTAAAAAAAGCCCTATAAAAGCCTAAGCTTTAGAGGAACCCAGGTCTGGATTTTAAGTGTTGAGAATGAGGCCATTCCCCAGAGAAAGATGTATCATTTTATGGTATGCATTCCTGGATATATGCATTCTTAAATACTTACTGAAGTCAACTGGCTCTAGCTACCGCAGACAATTAAGTAGAATGGTTTGGTTTGTTCTTATTTTGATTTAGGCTTGTCATTGATTTGTTCTTTTCACCTTTTCTCCAGCTGCTACAAGAGTCAAGCAAGCTTGTAATTAAAGCTCTTAGTTTCTTAGATATTTATATTTCTCTGGAACAGGTGTGCCTTTACTATAAGAAAATACGAAGTGCACTCTTGGACTTTGGGTAAAATATTAGATGCTTGCCAAATACTCTTACTTTGTCCATAAAAGGAGTGGAAGGAAGTATAAATATTTACAGACTCTCCAATACTTAGGTGTGAATCTGCCCCAGGCAACTCTGGCTGGCAAGTATTCTCAGGATTTTATGGTTCTGAAATACATCCTGAACATCTGGCTTTTACTGTGGATACCTTACAGCACTGTTGGACAATAGGGACTGAATGGGGACTGGCACTGAACTGTGTTCTTCAATGTAGCAGCAGGTCTGGCTCCAATTTGTTTGAAATGTGGACAAACCATCCCAGCTGATCCCTTAAAACCAATTTACAAATGAGAATTTAGACAAAGGAGTCCAGAAACTGTCTCATTGTCTGCAACAACTGTAGGAAAATTTACACCCGATTCAGATTACTTTGATGCATCTTCATGTCTGTGGAATGGGGAAAATGTTATTGCTCATAACAAGAGTAGGCTTTCCATCATCATGGTAGAGCTATTATAAATAATAAGTGTGAGACGTTCCAATTCCTGCCTGTCTCTTGTTACTGCAGACCTTAGATATACAACCATGAACTGGAAACTCAGTTCTGACATGCAAAATATTTCAGCATCTTGTTTTTCATGAAGATCACAAATAACATACAGAACTCACCCTGGATTTATCTTTATGGACTTTTCAATTTTAATTCACAAAGAAGTTTAACCTGCCTCCTTATGAGAGCTCTTTCCTAAAATGTTCCTAATCTGACTCTGGAACTTTTATATTTGTATCTTATCTTTCACCACCCTAGTAGTTCACCATATAAATTTAAATAAATTCTTAACAGAAACTTTGACATGTTAGTAACTGAAGAGCCTGTTCCCACCTATCCGAAAAGTTCACTTTAGCATTCACTGACTAAAAAGTTCAGAACATCCCTGCAGCTCTGGGACTTCAGACCACACACTCATATTCAGTGGAAGCCAAAGAATGGAAAGTCCTTTATTTTAACAGGGTGTGATCATTCCACCACCTGCAGAGATAAAACTATTGCTGTTATTAACTCTTCTAAAAAAACAAGGAAAAATACTTGTGTTTGGGGTTTTTTTAAATAAAAATGCAAATGCAACAAGGTCAAACATTAGACACTTTACCAGTGTTGTCTGTTGTCTATGCTCATGAAAATTAGAGTTGAAGGCCTCCAGAGATACTGAACCAGCAGTTAGGCATTAAAATTGGTGGTTCTTTCTTCATGCAGGGATTTACAAATTAGGGGTGAATTAATAAAGGCCAATTGTAGCTTGGTGACACTAATCTTCCTAAGCTTATTCAACAAAAGGAAAATGTCTTCTGAGAGGCAATTCAGAGGAGCTAAGATAGGTTCCTGCTTTGAATCATCCTCCAGAGAAAAGAGTCTGCACTGATTAATGCAATATATTGGGCTGGGCTTGGCTTAGCTTCTTTGCTACATAAAAAGTTGTATTTGCTGCAGAAATTGGGAAGGCCGATGGAAGCAACTAGAGTTTCATAAAATTAGTGAGGCAGATTCTTCTCTACACCCTTCTCTCACAACTTGGTGACAGATGCCAGAGGTGAGTGTCACCTGTGTTAGACATTCAGTTTTAGCTGTTGTATAGCTTCCCCTTCCAACTGCAAGTGGGAGAAAGAAGGACCCTTTCACATAGCACCAAATCAGATCCTACTTAAAACACTCAGATGGGATAAAATATAGAGATTTACTTTAATTTCAAATCTTGAGGAAAGCTTGTCTATTTTTCCAACTGCCTCAGCTCAGTAAGAGCTGCCTTTTCACCCCACGTACCTTCCTGATCTTGTTTCTTATTTTACACTTTTGGAGCTATCACAATGATACAACCATCAGCTAGGGTTTACCAGGCAACGCTTAGGTAGAGAAGCAGAGTGACATAAAGCCCACCCTATATAAGCCTTAAGGAGTAGGTATTTAGGTCCCATTAATGTGACTAGTTCTCATAGTCTGACATTTTCTATAAAACACATGAACATTTAATAATAGGGTAGAACTGGAAGAATGGTACAAAGCAGTGTTGACATAGACCACTGTTCAGGGTCCAGCTCAGTAGTTTTCAAGATATTTGATACTGCAAAGGGTTGAGAAAAGAAGGACTTGGTTTTCACAAAGTCTGGCAGAATTAAAGCTTTCAATCTGTTTGCCTCTCCAGTCAAGGCAGTTACAAGCTATCTTGCTAAAGACCTACAGGGCCTAGCTCTAATAAAAGATGTACACACCTACTACAGGATTGAAATGAGAGAAAGTCATGCATTTTGATCCAAAACTCTAATCTCCGCCCAGCTGCCACCCAGCCAGGAACATGTCTGAACTCACAAGGCACCTCCCTTTCACATAACCCCCTACAATACCTACAGTTTTACTTTTGTCATGCCCAGAACTGCCCTTATTTGAGCAACTTGGCATCTTGCTCACATCTAAGCCCAGTCAAAACCCCAAAAGAAGGGGGGCCTTAGACTCCCTAAAATACACTTAACTGCTCATCAGCAGAATAAAGTACTCCCCAAAATACGCTCTCCTGGGAGTCCAAATGCAATGGGACACCTCAGGCAAATATTGATTTCAGGTTTCTCAGGTGTTGGCTTGTCTCTTCTAGCCCTTAGGCTATTGGGAAATGTTTTATGGCAGCATCACTTTCACATAAAATGAAATCACTCCTGTCTAGGGATTGTGAGAAGGAAGGAATGTGAGAAGAGCTACCCATCTCTCCTGGTATAACTAATCTTTGGATTCAAGGCACAAACAGGGCAAATACCAAATGCATACATGAACCTGCAGCCCTGTATACTGGGGGCGAGGGGAACCCACATCTGTGGAAAAGTTCTAATCCAGTGACTTACATTATAAAATATAGAAATCTTCCAGAGAATGGGGACAGGATGATCACCGTGAATCCTCCAGGACTACAAGCCTTTAAATAATGGAATGGTTTAACATTGGCCTGCATGTTAAACCTATCCTAATGCTTGTTATCACGCAGCAGGGTGAGAACAGTAGTAGCATGACTGCTAAAAGTTCAATACCAACAGTTCTGGCAGCTAAGGCTTTCATCCAGCAAAACATACAAAACTGCACATAAAATGATGTGGTTAAGCAGTTGAACAGAAGACACACAAAAAAAGCAATGATCTTTCACTCCTAAGCCTCAGGTTTTTAAGTGCTCTGCATAGGGCAGGCTACTCACGGGCAGCCTCTGTTACCTGACAGCCTTGTTGCTGTTGAAACTATACATAAAGAAAATAGTTTCCCAGGGCTGATTTTGATCTTGCTGACAGTGGAATATATCACAAGTATTGCTAATACCGTAACTGGAATAATTACACAAGCTTAAAATAAAAAGGGGGATGAGGAGTGGAGAAAAAAGGCGTGTTTGATACCAGACAAAGATACTCAGTCACTCAGTGAGCAGTCATCCACATTCAGTTCAGTTTCATGACTCATTTTCTGATAGTTTTTGAGGGATTTTGTCCAATCCTTTTTTTTTCTTTTCCCCCCACTCTTTTCTGGGAAGACATGTTTCCCACCCATAACAAAACTTTTCCCACCCTCAAAATGGAACAAATAAATCATAAATTGCACATGCTTTGCTCCAGGTTTAGAGCAAGTTTTCAAGTAAGGTAATCCTGAGGTTTGAAATTTCAGTTAAAGCAAGATTTTGGAGAAATAAAAACTTTTTAAAATTAGGTATGAAATGCCTAAGGTTGGTGTCATGAAGAAAGGCAGTGAGGTGGCCAACCAAGGTGGCATGTAGTCCTGAACTGACCTGAACTACTAAAGACACAGCAAAGCTCCATGAGAAGACTATGTAGCATTTCCAAGGCCAGCTTGAGTGTCTACAATTTCTGATAATTTCTGGCCACCCCTGGATAATCCATTCATAGTAACTGAGAAGGGGATTGCAGCTTTGCACTTTCAGAAGATTCCTGCAGGCCTTTACCAGGCCCTTTCCCACTGAGCTATCAGTCTTCCTCTGAGCGTAACAGATCCTTGCAGACCTCCCACGTCCATCCGTGCCAGGTCTCTGGCTGTTGAGTTTGTGTGCATTTCTCATACAGCAGTGCTAGAGACAATGGGCCATGGCTCCACCCCTCCCCATCTCCGCGGATGTAACTTGCTCACTCTTACTGCTTGGTAGTGCCCATGCCTTTTTCTGAGTAGGCTGTCTCCGTGGTATTCCAGCTCAAGAAAGCACTGCTAACGTGATGGTTCATTTCGCTTTGTATGCAGCCTATTTTGGAATTAATCTCATAAAATTTATAAATTCCACCAGTTTATTATAGTCTTCTAGCTGCAGTAGTGTTGTATGATTCAGAAATATTTTTTAAAGAGGGCTGTGGTTCTGAAAAAAATATTCCAGGAGCAATTCAGTGTTTCAAATTAACAAGTACCTCTCTTTTTTTCAGTCATCCTTGAGATACACAGTAATACTGAATGATGGATCAAAATGTTCTGATTCATGTGCAGGACAGTGACTAATTGAAAAATTTTCCTAGATATGAAAACAAAGAAGTGTCTTGCAAGTTTTTTTCAAATGGATAGAAAAATTGCAGAGTTTGTGTCTGTCAATACACTCATTTGACTCCATATACACACTCAAAAGCTTGGACAGACAAAAATATTCTAATGATGGCTTAAGTGAATTATTGCATCAATAAAAAAGTTACTTTTAAAAATTACAACTAACTTGGAAAGTTGGAAAACTTCCATCCAAGGCATTTGTTCTAAAGTTTACGAGCAATATAAACTAAAGAAAGTTGACCGCTAACTGATGTGTCAGTAATACATGTCCATGTGGATTGCATTTATTTACATCTGTGGAACCTATATCCATCTTAGCCAGGCGCTTCTTCGAGGTCATGTCTCTATTGGTGCCAAAGCAAAATATACTGTAAGTAGGAATTTTCTACTTCTGTTGCTGCAATTCTGTGTTAAATGGCATAACACTAAGGTCACTATTTTTCTGTTAATGTTATAAATCTTCCACCATAGTCTGATTTCCTAACACAAAACTAATGGCTGCAAACACACACACACACAAGTGAAATATAATTCATTTTATAGATGTATTGTGATGGTGCAACCCTAACCTGAGCCATCTTGAATACAGTGATGAATGTCTATATTTATGGCATTTACACCTACATATGCCCCTGAGCTTACCAGAAACCTTGAGAACAGAGTACAGCAAGATGGAGTCGCACCATGCCCCTTTAAAAGTTAATCCCAGTGGTTAATATGCATGGCAGACATACATGGATCAATCTCCTCTCGGGAAAAATATAGCAGTGTTAAAGTGCAGAACTCTTAAGTATTTGCATAGTTTTGAAATGAACCAGTTGAGAAAAATCTCTTTTTCCTCATCCCGAGGATATCCAAGTTTCCACAATTGTTCCTGGAGCGCGATGCTTCTGTGTAAACTATAGTCAATGCCGGGAGGGGGGAGCCCGACAAACGCCTTGCTCTCTCTGGACGCTAAATACAAGTGAAGTTTTCCATCTCTTCATTGCTTCCTTTCCCCCCCACCCCTTGCCCAGGTGGCTCTGCCGCAAGCAGCCACTGTCGCCCTGTCACCCAGCTGCGAGGACCCATTGTCGGGGGTCATGGGCGGCCGGGGCAGGGCGGACGACGCGGAGACGACTCTGTCCCTCTCCCTGTCGAGCCCCTGTCTCCGCACGGCGTGGCCCAAGCATCCGGGACCGGGTCCGCCAGATCCCAGGTTGCCGGGGCAGGGCTATTTTCCCCTCCCACCCCTGGCGTCTCCCGGCCGCCCTGCCATGTGCGGGGCCGTACCGCTGCTGTCATCCACCCCAGCCGGAGGCAGGCAGCCGCCCTGGCCAGCGGCCAGCCCTCTCCTCGCAGCTACCTCCCCCGGCCGGCCGCTCCGCAGAGCGGAATCTTCCTGTCTCCGGTCCTACAAGTCACAGGGCAGAGTAACTCGCGGCAGAGCCGTCTGCAGCCCGCAGCAGCATGTCCGGCACCAAATACGTAGACTCGGAGGTAGGACCACCGCGGCATGGGGCCGGGATGCTGTTCTGCCGCCGAGTACCTGCAGCGGCTCGGGCCCCCAAGCTCCCTGAGCGGCCGGAGGAGCGGGGCGCAGGGGCGGCTCGGCGGCAGGAGGGCGGACAGCCGGGGCCGGCGGGCAGGGACAGCGGGTCAGGGGGAGCCGGGGCGCACGTCCTCGGCGGGGCGCGGGGAGGGGGGCTGCTGGCAGCCGTGCGGGCAGAGCGGTGTATATAGAGCAGTACAGCGAAAGCACCGGGATGGAGAGGGTACGGTGATGGCCCTGCATGAAGGGCAGCAGAGCGAGGACTGTGCGGTGAGGGCGCCGTGCCCAGGTCAGCGCAGCGGGGGCGGTAGGGCGAGTGCAGCGTGGGGAGGGAGGTGTGGGGAGGGCGCTGCGCGGGGAGCCCCGGGCGCTCCCTGCCGTGCCCG
>WEKY01028460.1:99140-137550 GCA_013390045.1 Picathartes gymnocephalus | reverse complement strand
AGCCGGGCGAGGGCCGCCCCGCAAACTGGATCCCGCGGGACCCAGGGCCGCCTCCCCCTCCCCGCCCTCCTGCGCGGCCCAGCCCGGCCCAGCCCGGCCCTGCCCTGCCCTGCCCTCCCCTCCCCGCCTCAGCTGGGCTCTCCCCGCCCGCCCGCGCTCCCTCTGATCCTCGCAGGGCTTTCTGTACACCGCGCCCGTCCGGGAGCAGGGCAACATCTACAAGCCCAACAACAAGATGATGGCAGACGAGCTGAGCGAAAAGGCGGTGCACGACGTGCACACCAAAGAGATCGACCTGGTCAACCGAGACCCCAAGCACCTCAACGACGACGTGGTTAAGGTGAGGGGCCGAGGCGGGACGGCGCGGGGGGCGATACCAAGTCCTGCCGAGGCAGGATACGCGGGCACTGTCAGGGCGGCTGAAGCCCGCGAACCTCATCCCTTCACCTGCTAGAGGAGGGAACGGGCCAGGGGCTGATTGTTTTGGGTTTTTTTAAAGAAAAGGCGGGGTGGGCAGGAAAGAGGCGGGCAGTGGCCAGGGCAGCCCTGCGGAGCTCCTTGCTCCGGTGCGGAGCGGGGCTGGCTCTGTCTCGGTCTGGCCGCGCTGTCCCGCGGGGCCGCACCGGGCTGGGCTCTCCGCAGCCGGCCGGGGGCCGCGGGGGTCCCGCCGCAGTGTGTCCCAGCTCAGCAGCCGGGACGTCCTGCCCGGGGCCGGGGGAGCGGCGGGATGAGTTGCGTGACCTTGTGTAATACCGTCGGAAGGATTTTCCTTCCCCGAGGCACGCACAGAGGCAGGGCGGGGAGATGTCACAAACCAGATCGCCCTCCCTAAGCCTGGCGGGTGCAAAATCGGAGATCCTGATGGCCGTTGGATTTGTGTCCTTGTTCTGTTTTGTTCTCTTTGGTGTTTTTCCTTCCTTCAAGAGATGATAAGCAAGCTAAGCAAAATCTAACTGTGCCCTTGCCTAGATTTTTTGTTTGGGTTTATTAATCTCTTTGGCTGTTTTGACAAGTCAGGGTCGATAGAGATTTTTGCTTGAAGTTACTTTAGTCAGAAATATCACAGAGATAGGTTTTCTCGTAGAAAAAAATTTTACACAAATGAATTTATACAATCCACATGTGTTACGAATGAGAGTGTTTGAGATCACTTAAGAAATCATCAGCAAGGGTATGAGCAAAAGTCAGATTTAATATTAAGCAACAAAGCACGACAAGTTCATTGGCAAGATTCACTCTACTACTTACAGGACAGCCAAGGCACAACAAGGGAAAACAAGCAACAACAAAACCAAACAAAATCCAGGCAATCAAAACAGAAATGGACTGAGAACCGTCTAGGGGTATGTGTGTGTGCTTAGGTGTGTGTGTGACAAAAGACAGTGCGGGCAAGGAAAAAAAGGAACAGGCCCTAAAAGATTAACAACACTCCAATTTAACAGTACTTTAACTTAACTTATACCTTAAGCCTTGCAATTTAACAGAGGAAAAACACTTAACTTATACCTAACTTATAGCTTAAACTTTATAACTTAACCTTAACAATTTACAGAGAATAACACTGAAGAGCATTTAGCCTAACTTATAATTTTGAAGTTATACTTAGCAACTCAGCAGAACAACACGTAGCAACACTTAGCTTATAACTTGTTTAACAACTCAGCAAAGAACAATATTTAGCAACATTTAAGTAAGTTTATAACTATAACTTAACCTTACAAGCCTAACCTACTTAGATATACAAGGTACTTAAAGATCGAAGAAAGCAGTATTTCTCTCAGATTTGCTGTATCATATGTGCAGAGGCATGCACACAAATACGAACTGTCAGTGAAAGCAAGGCACCTGTGAAAAAATCTTTCCAGAGGTCAGTAAAAGACTCACTTCGGATGCTCTTGCATCTCCCAGTGGGCAAAGGATCAGGCCTTGAGGAGTGTGGGTATTGGCCCAGGATACAACTTGTTTCAGTGGTCCTCCATACATGAGGCTCTGAGAGGCATCCCCACTCGGAGGGAGGTTGCTGGTCGTAGCTCGCTGCAGTCCCGGGGATTTGAAAGGGCCCCATTTTGGACCGTTGTTCATAGGGTTGCAGGAGAGTGGGCTTTAGTAGTAACTGTTTCATCCTGGCCGCAGTTTGGGTCGGCACTTTCTCTGAAAGTGAGAACAGGAATGTTATGCCATGCAGGCAGGAGGAATATTTCCCAAGGCTGGTCATAAGGAAAACAGCAGCTTAACAATTCCTGGGAGCAGACAGTGTTTCTGATAAGCTGGAAAAGAGCTGAGCCCAGGTGGTGTTTTCAAAGCCAAGGCCAAACAAGCATTTCTCAGATCACACTGAAGCCTGGAAAGGAGAGGGGAATACACCACTGCAATGTGAAAACTGAGGATGCTGTCATCTGGGTTTGTCAGACTCTAGGAAAAATGGGAGCTGCCCAGTCGTAGTGGGTGACTAAGGCACTAACTGGCTTGCTTAGTGGCCAGCAGTGTCAGAGCGTGTGCAATTCACCATGTTTGTTGTAACGAAGACCCGTTATTGAAAATGAAAAATACTGTATTTTTTCCAAAGAATCAAGAGGATGGACTCTGGTTCCTGAATGTGTATCTGTAAAATATTTCATGTTATGTGCAGACAATTTAACAAGGTCATGAGTAAATTCAAATTCCAGACTTCAACACAATTTGTAGGTGTTGAATATGACAAGCCATGGTCATATTGCTGGATCCATGCTGAGAATTATCCCTCAAAGCAGCCTGTATCTTTAAGGAGCCATATAAAAATGAAAAGGCATAAAATTGTTATTTGTTTAGAAAAAAAATCATCTGTGTACCTAATGGTACAAAACTACCTTAAAAATGGATGATTTTAAAAAGGAGGGAGCAATTAATTTTTCTTCTACCCACGGAGGAGCAGCTGAGTAGACAGGGAATGCCAGAGCTCATGAACAGCACTGCATCACGGTTTATTGCGTACATCAACAGAAGAAGTCCCCAAAGCAACCAAACCTCCTAAGGATGAGTCATAGCCCCCAAGCAGGGCAGAATCCTGGTGTCCACAAACCTAACCTAAAGAAAGATCCTGCTGGGGAAAGAGTGAGACCACTGACAGAAAAATCCCATAATGGACTTAAAAGAAGCTGAAACATACAAAGCCCAGCCTGCCCTCTCTGCCTCCCACAGAGGCAAGGATTAAGGGAGTTTGTTACATTCAGTCTTCTAAAATAAACTTGGAAAATAATAAGTATAAGAATGGAAAAAACAAGCTTTTCAGATTGTCCTTTTGAAATAATTGTGGACCAACACATTCACTGAAAAACAGCAAACAGCCAGAATACCAGTACTGCTTCTGTGTCAGCAAGTGAGCTCCTGTACTGAACATAGTCACATCAAGACACAGGAATAGACCAAAATGAATTTGATGTTAACCAGACAGGATCCATTTTGCATCATAAAAACAGCAGTATTTGTACAAAATGACATTGTAAATTAACATTTTCTGTTTTGTTACAAGGATAAATAAGAATAATTAAGTATTTCATAGATTGTCCAACCTGCAGAGTAGAGAGAGGAATTTTGCCACAATTTGCATTTATATGGAGCCTGTGTTCAGATTCAGTCTATTAGACATAGCCATAAAATTCAGACCCAGTACCTAGGGGACAGGCTTGGATTGGGGTGAAAATACATAGATGCAGTTCCTGCCTTAGGCATCAGTCTGTAGTCCCCTTCTGACATGCATCTGGCATTCTTACTTCAGCTGTAAAACATCCAGGCAGAGTGTAAAAGATAAACTTGTATGACTGAAGGAGACCCCAGTCTTAGGTACTGAAAGCCAGAGAAAAAAAAAATGTGTAAGAGTCCTGTAACACCAGAAGTATGGCTCAGGCTGAGCTCAGTTTTGTTTAGAGCCATTGCATTTTTCTAGATTCAGAACCTTCTGCTTTTTACCCACTATTTTATGCATTTCTTGCCACTTGACTATGAGGCACAACAGCATGGAAACTGGGGACAAATCAGTCAGCCATGAAATAGAAATGATTAGACAGAGAATGAGGAATCTGCTCTGTAAGCAGCTCTCTAAAAGGCCTCAGTGTTGTCTGTATTCAAATACTTCCCATAGCACATTTTAAAAATAACCTCTTGTGAGAAGCAAGAGGCATGTTCCCTTGATTTGCAACACAGAGCATCTGCACAGCTTCCCCCATAGCAGATGTCTGGTGCAGGCAGAATCAGGGTTGGGATCCAGGCAAGGGGCAGAAACCTGGTCAAGATCCTTTTTATGAAAAGACACATGGAGCAGCTTTGCATCAAAGCTGTTGATGACTTTTCTTATGGTTTGTCTTTGAACTAACTACCAAGTGGAAGTTAAGTGCTGGGAGGATTCCAGAAAAATGGGACAAAAGACTGGATTTCTGTTCAGAAAGGGATGTGAACAAGGCCTTTTGGAACCTGAGATATGCAGACAGTGAAAGTGACAGCTCTGCACTGAATGAAGCACAATCTAGTAAAAATCACCAGAATTTCCTTTTTGTTCCAATTCTTTCAGTGGAGACCAGAAAGGAAGGATTTTCTTCCTCATACAACTGTCCTCATACCTCACCTAGACAGCAGGAGAATGTGCACTAGTGGTTCCATTCCTTTAGGCAATGGCTTGTGAAGGTGGCCAGTCAGGCAGGAGGCAAGGAGGGAAGGTAGCAAGGGAGAAACAACCTCTGTGCACATAGGAGCTCTCCAGGAGTCATGCTGGTGATTATACAGGTGGTTTGCCATAGCTTTATCTGTTTCACTGGCTCCTTCACTGGCTCTTGGACTTGTGTCCCGCAGGTTTTATTTGTGATGAGACACAACAAACAGGGTAGAAAGCTTATTGCTTTTTCTCTCATTCATTCCCCAATGACCCAGGACTCACATGAAGGTGACTGAAGTTGAGGCTTTGCTCTTCTTGTTTCCCAGCACAGTGTTTGTGTTTTCCAGAGTATGGCTAAATTGCAGCTTTTGAGTTCTAGAGTTCAAACTTTCTCAATACATCTGTGGTCAAGTCTGCACGGAGTTTACCAAATTTTGAAAACACAGAGGAGGAAGCCAGTTCTCCTACAGATTGCTCTTCTCAGTAACTTCCTTGCTCCTTGCTGAGATGGGAAACGGACCTTGCAGCCAACCCTGCAAAGTCTAATCCTTTGGGCCTAGTGAGGACCAACTGTGCAGTCACATCTGCAGCCAGCTTACAGTTTTTTCCTACAGTGATGTGCCAGGAAGAAAGGCCTGTGCCTGGT
The DNA here is from genome assembly GCA_013390045.1 of Picathartes gymnocephalus. Classification (NCBI taxonomy): domain Eukaryota; kingdom Metazoa; phylum Chordata; class Aves; order Passeriformes; family Picathartidae; genus Picathartes; species Picathartes gymnocephalus. The sequence goes on along the minus strand of WEKY01028460.1, from coordinate 132,280 downwards.
CTACCATCCAGAACGTAATTATTATTTCATTTTAAACAAGTGGTGTCTATCTGCTGTTTGTTGTCTAGGAGTCCTTTTTGGTCTGGAAAAAAAATTCCAGCACTTGGCTACAGATGTGAGGATGCAGACCTTTTGTACCATGTTTTAAAAAGTTACGTATTCATGCCTTCCACTTAAAAATAATGCAGTAAAGGGCAATTCAGCTTACTGCAAGGAAAAGTATGGAATTTTTAGTCAGATATTGACAAATACTGTAATACCCTCATGTACTCATTAGGGAGGAAAGTATTACTCAGGCATTTTTTTAAAGCTATTTACAATTTCTGCCTCGTAGTAAAAAGAGAGGTTTTCTCAAAAGCAGTTTACACTTTATATAAACTTTCATGATTAAGGTCCCTCCCTGTTGTACTGAGCACAGTGTAAAATGCACAGAGAGATGACTGGTCAGAGCACTTCCCATCCTCACACATGAGAACCTCCTGGAAGGAAAGCAGGTGTCACCCCCTGCTCTTTTTGAATGGGAGACCTAAGGTGGGCTGTCACTCAGATGTGACAACAAGTGTCAGCCTGAGAGGAATGCAGTTGTGCTCTTCAGCATAGTAAAATGAGAGAAAAGCAGAGCTCAATCAGGTGCTATTTCTGAAATAAGGAATTAAGTGAAATTTAATTCATACTCTTTTCCTTTGTGTTTAGATATTGTTAAAAGCCATGAGAAATGAGAACACAGATAAATGTTTAAGTTTAAAAACATCTGTATAAATATATAGATACATGAATATATGTGTGTGTATGTGTTCTAATGCGAGCTTGTCACCTGGGCTATTGGCAGTGTCACTTGCTATTGGCAATGAAAGTGAGCTGCCACAGGAGGCAGGTTCACATCACAGCATTTAACCCTAACCATAGGACAGGAGAAGCAGTGCTCTCAGAGGGCATGTTTCTCTCAATTGCTGACTCTTGTAGCTTAGACATGACGCCTTACTTGTGCATAAAAACTGATTAAATGAAATGGTTTTGTAGCACTGTGTCCTATTAACAAGTTATGGTATGGGGTTTAGTTTTAAAATGCAAGAAAATTCAAATATTTTACTTTCTTTTTCAAATATTTCTTCCAAGGCTAGTCTAGGAGTAAGATATTGAAAACTCAAGTGATTATGAATGCCAGTTTATACAAGGTCTGAGAGAGGTTTTAAGAGTTCTGAAAAATAGTTTTCTTGCACATTAGTTAGGAGTTCTCAGACATGGGATTTCTGAATGTCCATAAGATTACAGCTAATAATGGCATCTGTTCTAATTAAAGCTTCTTTCTCAAAAAATGCGTTTGCATTTAAACTCACAGTATTATTAAAGCCTTATGCACAGCCTTCTTGCTTAGCATGATGAACATGACTCATAACTCCATAGAAAAATGTTCATTTGATGGCCATGGGGACAGAGCAAATGACTCAACATGGCTGTTTCTTTTGTTAGAATTTATTGGACACTATCTCAGATTCAGAAGAGACAAGTACTTTTCAATTCATAACTTCAACAGAATTCAGATCACATGTTAGAAAATATTAAGAGCAATTCGAACTGATTGTAGAATTTTTAGCCCACTATGTGGGTAGAAACACTCTTCTGTTGCATAGAGTATGGATATCTAAAACAAACAAACAAATATCGAAATGCAAGACTCTCCAGGGGAAAAAGCGATAATTGTGTACAGTAGAATGGTCAGCCAATGAGGTTGCCCAGTGAGGAAATTTGATCTTGGTTGAATTTTAGGCAGCAGAAAGAGGAAAATACAAGTGAACTTGGGTGATTCTGTAACACTTGTGATCTTTGGAAAACTGAAGACAGATATAGTTCTAAACTAAGATAAGTTTGTATTTCCCATAGCTCTCAAATACCCTTCTCATAGACAGCAGGATGAAGTCTACACCAGTAACTGATTTTCTGAGCTTTTTGATCCAGAGCTACCATATTTCTTTTCCACACAAATGACAGTAATAAAACCCATCTTGGACATTAAAAGGGTTGGTTATTTTGAACATGAAAGAGAAATTATGCCATTTAGTTTCATTTGATTTATTGGGGAGGCAGGTTTTACCCCATTAGTCTCTTTATATTTTCTTGACAGTTTTCTTAGGAAAATGTCTTCTGATAGTTTCAAAAAAAATTTGGACTTTATGCAATATCATTCTTGTCAGAAATTGTTATCAGATTAGTGATCAGAAGAAAAAATAATTTCAGTGCCGCTGTCCCCATTTTAATGAGCTCATGAATTGATAAAATACAATTTTATTCAAGATGTAGGAGCTGTGTTCTAGATTTTAGTGGGGCTGGACAAGGGTGGAATTTGTTTGTAGTTAAACAAATAAGAACTGATAGATTCAACTTCATAGATAAGAAGTGAGAAGACGTTCTCACAGCTGAAGGTGAAAGCATCACATTCTCTGTCCAAACTCCTGCTGTGCTGAATTTATATTCTGAGTTCCAGAAAAGCCTAAGGGAGTCTCACAGACAGATTGCAACATTTCCTCTGTCAACTTTGAAATCCCTTCTTGGAATTCAAACAGATGCTAAAAAAAAATCAGTCCCTCAAGATCAGGGATCTGTCTCCTGTAGAGCTCAGCCATAAATCATCAACTGTTTTATGAAGTCCAAATTCATGTATCATAGAAAGGTTTGGGTTGGAAGGGACGTTAAAGATCATCTGGTTCCAGCCCTCCACCATGGGCTGGGATGCCAGTCACTAAATCAGGTTGCTCAAAGGCCCCTCAGCCTGGCCGTGAGCATTTGCAGGGATGGGGCAACCACAGCTTCTCTGGGAAACCCGTTCCAGTGCCTCTCTTAGGAATTTCTTCCTAATATCTAATATAAACCTTTCAGTTTGAAGCCATTCCCTCTCGTCCTGTCGCTACATGCCCTTGTAAAAAGTCCCTCTATAGCCCACTCTTTGCGCTGCTCAAAGAGCCTTCTCTTCTCCAGACTGAACAACCACAAGTCTCTCAGCCTGTCTTCACAGGAGGTGTGCTCCAGCCCTCTAATCATCTTTTTGGCTCTCCTGTGGACTTGCTCCAACAGGCCCACGTTCTTATCTCGTAGGCCCCAGAGCTGGACACAGTACTCCAGGTGGGGTCTCATGAGAGCAGAGTGGCAGAATCACCTTCCTCAACCTGTTTCTTTTGATGCAGCCCAGGGAGCTGTCAGCTTTCTGGGATGCAAGCCAGATCACATCATCAGCCGGTATCCCCAAATCCTTCTCTGCAGGGCTGCTCTCAATCTAGTCACCACCCAGCCTGTATTTGTGCTTGGGACCGCCCTGACCCAGGTGTAGGATGTTTCATTTGTCCTTGTTGAACTTCGTGAGGTTCACAGGTGCCCAGCTCTCAAGCCTGTCAAGGCATCCCTTTCCTCTAGCATGTCAGCCTCACCACACAGCTTGGTGTCATCAGTAAATTTGCACTCAATCCCGTGCTGTTCTCATGCAGTTTATGACAAGACCAGAACTATAAAATATCTTGATTTTTATGAAATACTAAAGAAATATCTCATATTTAAAGATCAGTAACTTAAGATCTCCCGTAAGAAGGAAAACCTTCTAACAGGACAAGTGCAGGGGCAAGGGTTTTTTTTAAAGGAAAAGAAAGCCAGCTGGGTATCACTGCACACTCACTCTCAGCAATAAGCATGGTGCAGGTAGAAATGAGGGCAAAATGTGAGAACAAGTTATACAGAGTAGCAAAAAAGAATTGCAGCAGCTAACAGAGATGTATTTATTGATAGTATACATAATCAAGAGTCTCTTCTCCTTAGACTCCCTTTACAAACTACAAAGAGGAAAAAGTAGTTTCCAGATGTAAAACAACCTCCAAAGGTTGTCTCTCCATGCACTGCTAAAGAGTCTGAGATCACTACATTTCCACTTCCCTTCAGTGCCTACATTTAGGAGTGATGAAGCTAGACCAAGTTCTAAAAAGTTAATAGCAGTTTATTACCTTTAGCAGTTTATTACCTTAATAGCATACAAGCATACAATAATAAAATATATATCTGTCATATTTATATTTATTAAATATAATGTAAAATATAAGATCTATTTACACAATATCTTTACCTTTATTAAGGTTTTTGGATTCAGCTTAACTCCAGGCCCCACTGAAACAGAAGAAAAAATTCCTGTTATGTTTAGTGTAGTCAAAACTTCACACTGCTGTTCATGTTCATGAATACACCTCTTTAAACATACAGACAGACAGACGTATGTGGATATACATATATGTAGTAGGGTTCTTTGCTAAAATAGCTGTATCAAACAAGGAACTGTGGATCATGAACCAAATAACAAAAACAAAGAAAGCTTCTTAAGAGTTTCTCTTTGCGAAAGTTGCAATAACCTCTCAGCGGCCCAGTTTCCAGAGAGGAAAACAGTAATTTTATTTTCTGACTGCTTACTCCAACAACATCAAGATATTTGTCAAGGAACTGGCTGACATGGTACCCCCACCTGCACAGGAAGTTTTGCTGTGTTGCAGAGTGCAGATCTTTCCTTGAAACTGCTTGTCTTTCCTTCTGCCAGCCTGTATTGGAGCAGGACAGGTAAGTGCTTCAGGAAGAGATCTCTGGAGAAGAGCTGGTTGTTACAGTGCTGACCCATTGGCATCAATCACATTTTTCTCACAAGTACTTCTGCAGATTTTGATGGGCCTGCCTATCTGATGAAACAAAGTCCATCAGCAGGGCTTTTCTGGTATGTAATCAGCCTGGGCAGGGAGTAGGAGCTAGTTCTCTCACTAAGTAGTACCTTTTTTTTTTTCCTATGATTTTCAGTTTATGAAACAGTGATCGGCAGCCACGCCCTTTTCTAAGTCATGGCATCATTTACACATTTTCATAATGCATCTGAGTATTTGTTATGCATGCAGTAGGAGTCGCTCCCCACCAGAGTGGTTTTCTTCTATGGCTAGAAGAGTGCAGTCCTTCAATTCTACTTTCCAACATGAATATCCTTGTTTGTTAAAGCATTGTTTGCCTTTCTGGCATACTCTGTAGCACTCAGGAAAGATTCACTGTTTCCATTGAGAGATCTGCCAGCAGAACGCTTTTCTTGCCATATTATGGAAAGCAGGCACAGGCAGACAGGAAAGGTAAAGCAAATTCTTTGGTCAGTTTGTGCAAGTAACTGGGGTGCAACAGTTCCGCTTGCTTGTTTAGGCTTTCGTTCACTTTGGAAATACTTGTTTGTCATTTTTCTGCACTCAACAAGCCTTACACAACAGCTCTGGTCCTAGCCATCTGCAGTCATGGCATCTTTTGGTTTTTTTTAGCAAAAGAGCAACTGTTGTGCCTTGTGATCTGGCCAATCCCCAGAAGAACAGTGTGCTCTGAAGACAGAGTTCGAGGTTGACAGGCAAAGCCTAATCATGCTGCAGCCCAGCCTGGAGAGACCCTTGCGGTTCCTTTGTTAGATGCTTGCCACCAATACCAAGATTCAAGGTGATTTCTTGTCTTGTGAGGGAACAGAACACTGCTAGATGTTCACATTTTGAAGTCACCCATGCCATACCTCGAGGTTTATATAAATACTGTGGAACAGAATGAGTCTTGGCTTCCATAAATACCTGAGATCATCTAATGATTGCTGTTGAAACCTGATAAGTGAGGAAGTAGACCATCTAGGAATCATGAAGCTCTTATGTTTTCAGGAACAAAGTACCAACTTCCTTACATAACCACAGGTAAACATTTGCCAGATGGAGATAACACAGTGCTCTTAAAAGGGTGAATGAGTCTCTGGGTGTCCGGGAGGGAAGGGAGAAAAGCAGCTTTTCTCCTGTAAGTCCCAACGTCTCCCCATCCTCCTTCCTGCAGATTCAGTAGAAAGACTATAAACTTTTTCATCATTTTCTGTTAAACTGTGGCAGCAGTCAGGACAAGCATCAGCATATATGGTAATGTGATATTCCAAAGGATCAAGGAAATACATAAATGCTTGACTGGCATCAGTGATTTAACAGAAAGGTTGGGAGTTTATTGCTTAACTTTTTTTTCAGCTGCTGTGATGCCTTTCTTCTCCAGGCACTATAACTGGGATTTTTTAAGTTCCAAATAGTATGTGGAAGTGCAAAGGTAATAGTAATCTCATATGCACACACCATTTTTTTTTTAGTAATACACACCACAGCTTTCTCCAACGTAAGAACAGTGTCCTTATCTGTCCTTAACATCACGTCCCAAATGTGATCCATGCCATAGAAAGGCTTGTCACTTTGTGATATTTTATACATTTTCTTATGTTGAATGTTTCTTTAAAGGACATTGAATATACTCGGGAATTTTACAAATTGCATTATTACAACAGAAAAAAAGAATATCGTATCTGTCTCATGTCTTCCAAGGACATGATTTAATACAGTGAAACAATATTATACTTACGGTCTTGGAACTGGGGAAAACCTGTTTAAAAACAGCTCAGAGTAAGCAGTAAAGACAGTTTCCACCCTCTGTGCATAAAAATGTAAAGAAAACTAGCTTACAGCTCTTTCCCGTATACATTCAGCCTCAACTTTAGCCCTGGTCGGGCAGAGCATGTAAGGATATTGACATCAGTGAGACAGTTCACATTTTTCATGTTGTGTGTGTTCTGCCTGTGTGTTCTACTTGAGTGGATACATTAGTGATCAATTGAGAGAGATACAGTAAGGATCTAGGCATCCTTTTACAGACTCCAAGAGATACTGAAAGCACACAAAAATGTAGGCATTCTCAGCACTTGTTTGGGTTCCTCTGGAGCGGAGTAGGGGTGGTGCCTGGCTGTGTGAACTGTATGCTGTGAGCACAGTGGCAGCATGCAGCTGCCACACACAAAGATATGAATCATGTTAGTTACAATCACTGTAATTTAGGTCAAAGCCTAATGCTGGTGGTCTTAATAATTTTTTATTTCTGACAGACCAAGCACAGTAATTTTTTCTATGTAATGAATATTACAAACCTCAAAGAACAAACTTTTGAGAAGCACAACTGCTAAGCAGGTGATTTGAGCCTGGCATTTAAAATACCTTTCCAGCCTGCCAGCTTCTGATACATAGGGACCTGAAGTGACAAGGTCAGCAGATCAACTAATTTCATACATGTGGCATATATTATTGAGTCAGATGATAACTTCACACTGTTAAGCTTTTTAAATTAATAGTTCTGCTCTTTAAATAGACATTTTCCCTCACTTGTAAATAAATCTTGTAGATAAATCCCATACCATTTCCCTTTCTTGTAAATAAATCTATTTTAGAATTGAAGCAGGTTCCTCAGTTTCCTGATAGAAGTTTAATAAACATGTGCAGAGCAAAAGAAGCTGCATTAATTCTCATAGCAGAATCAGACAAAAGCTTCAAGCAACGTAAAAACTGGCTTTACCAAACTGAATAGTAGGAAACAAAGAATAGTTGGAGTCAGGAGGCATGGAACAGGAGTTGATAGTGTTTAATAGTTTAGTCTGAAACAGAAGGCTATAGCAAGTTATTAGCATCCTTTAGAGGGTCAAACCAAATTTCCTGTCCTTCTCTCCTGTCACAAGTGAACGTGCATGTATTTTCACTAGCTTGGCAGCTGCCTCAATGTGATTTCACAGCACACCCTGACAGCTCTGGAGGAACAAACTACATGAGGAACATGCAATCTACTAAACAAGACCTGTGGCTAACCTAAGAAAGCCTTTATGTAGATAAAGCAAGAGTTCACAGATCTATATGTACATGATATTTTAGCAAAAGTGACCTTGAGAACAATACCCTAAAAATATTGTCTTATACTTGCCAGACAGTTAGATTAATTACCTGAAATGACAGCATCTTTCTTCTGTAGGATCATATTTCTGGGCACTTCTCTTTCTCCTGTCAGTCCTATTTTTACTTTACTTAGTTCGTTTGGACACCCTTTATCAGTCTGATGACACTCACCATCAGTGAGTGCTACTGAACTAAAAACCAGAGGAGGGTAGTAGGAGGGACTGAGGAGGGAGTGAGTAGCCTGGGTGTTGTAAATGTAACCCATAACAAGGCAAAATGCATCCAGTCACCTCTTCCTTCTGCAGCCTGTGGAGAACTGATCTCTACAAGTTAAAATCAGGATCCGTCATGGGAGGAGTTTAGTGCAGGAAGAATCTGAGTGATATCTCAGTTCCTGCAGCATAAGGGCTTTTCTGTACTACTTGAAGAGTGAAATAAATAGTGTTTCCCAGGCAGTGGTCTGTTAGCACATGAGAAGTAGAAGAGCCCAGATTACCTCAACTCCTTGCCTATCTTTATTTAGAAACTGCTGCAGGTAAGCCTGGTTTTGGACAGCACCACAGAGGTCCACGTGCCAGGCATAGCTGGACTTTCTTATCATGTACATAATGTTCTTATGTTTCGTAATGTTCTTACAGGTTTTGGGAAGATAACAGCTTCATTTTAAAACTGTATTCAGCTAAGAGTTTGAGTTGTCAGGCCATTTTTTCTGTCTTTTCACTCACAAGTTCCTTTACTCAAACTAGAGTAGTGTGAAACAGGACTTGAGGAATAATGAAATGGACAAAGACATAGTAGTGTGACACCAGCTATCATTCCTACAGGGCCATCTCTTCTTCTTCTGTGCATTGGTAGAAACATTCTGAGAGCTGTTGAAATTGCTCCAAGAAAGTAACCTCTTGATAATTACTGGTGTCACGAATACATTGCTATTATCTCACAGGCAGATTTATTCCTGAGTACTTTTAGGACAACTGGGTATGACTTGAGCTGGGAAATCCTGACCAAAGATATATCATAAATGTTCTAATATTATCATCATCTCCTGGAATGAGGACAGGGCTGTCCATCTGGAAATGTTATACGGCATGATTCTTCTGTCAACTCCCCAGCTCTCCATGGACATTTTGTGGAACACAACAGGCTGAAAATATTAGTTACTGAGAATCACAATTAGAGAAAGTTTACTATTTGGTTTGAAAACCAATGAGTTTATTGGCTTCCATTTTCCATTTCATTACAATGAATTATTTTAAAGGTAATCAAATTATGGGCCAATCTTACTATATATTTTAAAAATTCTAGAAAATTCACGTTAAACTATTGTCTCATTTCGCATGCCAAGAAATGCATTTCTGATAAAAGTAGGTCTCACTTGGCTAAATTAGAGATGAAACCATGAAAAGGCTGATGGAGCTCAATGCAAACTTGTTTTCCTTGTGAGATCTAATATTTCCCTTATCAGTCAGTTGAAAAAATGTAAGATGGACTCCACTACAACTGAACTGAATAAAAACACTTTAGGTATGACACTGACTAGCGCTCGATGCTTTGAACCTCTATGACAGTTGTGTTGCCCTTCCCAAGGATTACAGCATCAGCTGGTGGGAAGTGTGCAATGAATAGCCAAAAATTTTAGAATAAGAGGGCTATGCTCAACCATGTAGTCCTTATGTAGCAACATTTTTTGAGAAGCAACTTTTTTTGCTGTCATCATCCTGGGTTTTGCCATCATATGGATATTTTTATTATCTGATTTCAAGGAAAATGTTGATAATAAGCCAAGAACACACATTCACTTTGAAAATGAGCTAACATGGGATGTGGCTACAATGAAAAGTTTACTTTTGAATAGCTGCAGATACAGATTGTTTAAGTATGCTTGCTTATGTATTCCAAAAAGAAAATATACTCTGCCAGTCTGCCACAGACTCTGTGAAGTCTGAAGTTTCAACTTCAGACTCTTCTGTGGAGATGAAGTTTCAACCCAAGTGCTACCTTTAGGTGTGATGGTGATGATAATGATGAATATCCATCCCAAAGAATAACTTTCCGATCACTAGAACCTAGTTCAGAGTAGCATAAAAAAATAGGAGGTTTATAATTTGCATGATGGGATGTCTAGAGAGAAGCACTGGCAGACAGAGTAATGTGAATATGTTCAATTAAGCCAACCTGGTGTTAGGCATTCAAGATGTTGGATATCTCAGATGATTCAGAAATTTTCTGTCAATGTCCTCCTGTCAAGGACTTTCCAGCCATTCACATAGATTGCACCTAGACTGTACACTTTTGCTTTAATTATCTTCTTTGTTTAAGAAGCTAGAAATTCCAGTGGTTTTATAATATTTTTCCCTTTATTACTAACTTATGTCTGGAGATGGTAAAAGTTTCGGCAGGAGAGAAGAATGAGTGCTTTTCAATTGTTATGTATAGATTTGAGATTAAAATAAGTGATTGTGCGCCTTATCTTACAGTATAAGCAGTATTTACACTGAGTATATGTATATTCACCTTCTTCCAGCATGCTCAGGTACTATTGCCTGAGTTTCTGAGGTTGCTTGCCCATGTCATTCTTATCTTTCTGCTGTAAATCTTCACTTTTGGCAGCATTATTATCTCACTCTGGGATCCAGTCCCAGGAATGCATAATTTTTTTTTTTTTCATCTGATTTAAACAGCCATTTATTTTCTTGCAGAGGAATAGTGTTGTGATATTCTCTTTCCTGTTGTTTGCCGCACCTATACAACTGGTTGTGCTGACTAAATTAAATATCCTGTATTGTGGGTTATATCCAACACGTCTGTGTGACATGGAGCTGAAACATCATTGCAATTCTGTTAATTTTCTTATAGAAGTGTTATGACAATTAAGCTTCCTGAACAGCCCGCTGTTTCAACAGAGAGTGCTAAAATATCCCTGTTGGAATGCACTGCTTCCTTAGGTGACTTTTGAATGATTTATGAATAGTCAAAACTGTGAAATAAGATTTTATTCACCTGTTTTGTACTTTAAGTAGACTATAAGGGCATTGCATACCTTAGGGCTGTAGGAGATGAGGAAAATACATTCAGTTTTGTGGAAAACTCCATCTAGAAGTTAGACATCTAATTTTGAGCTAATCACTGAGACTCCCTGGTAGTCACTGGGAAAAGGTTACTGAAGATGCATGGCCTAAATCATGGATTAAAATAAGTTGAATCTTGTGGGGATGTAGGAAGTACGTGCTTTGTGTTTTCTTGCAGCTCTTCAGGAAAGGTGTTTCTGGAATACACCCTTGATGCGAATGTCTGACTGACCTGACTTTGTGTTCTTTGCTGCAGATTGATTTTGAAGATGTGATTGCTGAGCCAGAGGGAACACACAGCTTTGATGGGATTTGGAAGGCCAGTTTTACCACCTTCACTGTAACGAAATACTGGTTTTATCGTTTACTGTCAGCAATCTTTGGTATTCCTATGGCTCTCATCTGGGGCATCTACTTTGCCATTTTGTCATTCCTGCACATCTGGGCGGTGGTGCCGTGCATAAGGAGCTACCTGATTGAGATCCAGTGTATCAGCCGTGTCTATTCCATCTGCATCCACACGTTCTGCGACCCGCTCTTTGAGGCCATAGGCAAAGTGTTCAGCAGCATCCGAGCCACAGTACGGAAAGAGATCTGAGGGACATTTCAAGGAGAGCCATCAGCCTAGGAAGGGGGTGAAGGTTTTGTGTTGTTTGGAGTGTTTTGGTGCCAGATTTGTGTTTCCCAAAGCAACATACAGCAACTGGTGGTGGACTGGCCCAAAACAAAGAATCACTTGCTCAGTTTCTTTTTCTACTGCTCATTCTTACTGGACTACTTGCCCTTTTTTTTTTTTTTTTTTTTTTTTTTTTCTTTTNTTTTTTTTTTTCCCTTTCTTTTGCCTTTTTTTCCCCCTTTGGTCTGAATTTTAAACTAACCTTAAAGGGCTATTCTTCCATGCCAGCTGCATATCATTTTGCTGGCTGTTCAATTCAGAGATTGAAGTGTTGTTGGATGCCTTTTTATCTTACCCTTCATTCCTTGTGAGATAAATCCACAGTGATACTGAAGAATGACAAAAATGCTTTCCAACACTATAAAGCCATTCATTTTATTGTGGCTAAAGAGTGCAGAGCTATCGCAGCAGAATGAACGTGACCAGCTGGCAGGTTTTAGCAGAATGTTCTTTTTCAATTGGATTGTCAGTGGACTGCAGCTATTTACAGTCATGGTCAGATATTGTGCAGTATGAATAAATTAGTTAAGTAAATATATTTAGCGTATGTCCTGAAAATTTAACATTTTTTCAGGTTGGAGACATTGACACGTAAAAGCTTTGGTCGGTGCCTTTGTGTCTCATTCTGTCTTGGAAGTTTGCATCCAGTCATTTCTCAACCTTTGCTACGATTGCAGAAGCAAACTATAGTTGAGAGCTAAAACTGGTCATTATGGAAATGTTTTCCTGACTGTTACATATCCCTTAGCAAGCATTTAGGTGCTTATCTCATTGGCATCTGGGGGATTTTTGCAAAGTATTAATATAAAAGCATATCACAGGTATGCCAGAGATAATCCAGAGTTAAAAGAAAAACGTAAGGAGTGCCAAACAAGCCACAGTAGGCCAGGGAGGAGCTGCCCCTGCAAGAAACTTTTCTACAGCTTTCAAAACTTCCCTATCAGCAGAAGTCAGCCTGCCACTAGCACACAGATTGTTTTCAGGACGCTTTGCTGAGTCTAAATTTATCCATCACAAGAGATGCTTTAGAATCTTCACATTTGTGTGTTGCTGTGTTCATTTTTAGCTGAGCTGCCACATCAGGAAGTCTTATACAGAGGGTGTTGTGTGAAACTACCGTGTTGCAAAGTGGAAGGCCTCAGTAGCAGGGCCTTTGCAACATGTTCTGATGCTGTGACCTGCAAGAGCATTTTGCCCTCGTGACAGTACTGTGTTCAGAGATGCTCTCTGCATCCTCATTGGTTTGTGTGAAGCATTTGTGAAAATAGTTGTGAGGCTAATCAGCTTTATTGTAAACCAAGCTGGGGTCTGAGCCTGCTCCAGCTGGAATCTCTAGCAAATCAGTTCTTGACCTGCAAGAGTGCAAATTTTGGCCCTTGGGATGAACACGGATCTGTCTGGTACACCTACAGCTTTTTTATTTAGTGCTGATATTTCACATATTGCTTTACCTAACATGGAAGTGCCTTCCATTCTGTTTCTGCCAAAGCATTGAAAACTTTAGGAAATGCTGCATTTTTACATGGGGGTGGGGGAGGGAAAAGGGGAGAGGGTGCACAAAAAATTGACAAAGCTATTAACTACTATTTGCATTTAAAACAGACACTGGTATGGATATAGTTTTATGTTTTTCTATGTACATAATGAAGAGTGTACTATTATAGATTTTTTTCAGTATTAAAAACAACCAAGATTGTAAACAAGAAATATTTTATCTTTTTATGAGGAAAATCACTCTGAAGAAAACCTTCTTAATTTACCATACAAACTGCATATCCTGAAAGATGTCTGTTCACTTAGAGTTCTTAGTCCCTAAGACTAAGACATTGCTGATCCAAACATTTACATTATTGTTATAAGCTTACAGATATAACTGACACCATTTTTTAAAATTCTGCATGTACATTAAAGACTACAATAAAAAGATGCTTAATGGTAGATCCTGTCTGACTTATTTTTCCTTGCAAGTCATGTGGACAAAAATTGTTTAAAGCTTTCTTTGTCAGTCCAGTGGGAACAGGATTTTTCCTAATAAAACCTCATTAGCCTTTAATTAGCATTTAATGTATGGAAATAGGGGAATGACAGCTTTTATTCAGCCATGTATAGCTGTAACTTGTGACAGGACAGTTCATTTCTATGGGTTTGTTGCACAATACCTGTCACGCTGTTACACAAAAGCCCAACAAAACATGCTATTACGAATGGTCTACAAATCTATTAACTGTATTTTAATGTTCAAATGGCAGATACCAAATAAATGTAGTCCATCATATGTTTTCCAATAGCAGAATGGTGTATTTAACAGCACTTAATAGGCCAGTGGTAGCAACTAGTATGCTGAATTGGACTATGTGAAATAATGTAAAATATTTGAAAAGGGAGATTGTAATGTGAAAGAAAAGCAAATACACCTTCAGTATTCAAAATGTCTTGCTTTTGCAAAGAGCCTGATATATTCAGGCTTAACTATTTATGATATCATGACTCCAAGACTCTTTGTGGGAGAGATGTGGAGATTCACACTATGACAGCACGGTCCCTGGCATCTCATTGAGCCGCGGTCATGGGGCTGTGCTGTGGCAGGATCTCATATCCATGCTCCTGCCATAACACTTAGGACCATAGCCAAGACACACCTCACAGCAAGATCCAGGTTTGTTAAGTAGAGGATTAGACATTAGGTGCTGGACAGTGGCACCAGGCAATTTCTTGGCTTGGCTGTAAATGTGGTATAGACAGCCTCACTCTGCTAGATACAACTCAATGTCATAAACTGCCTCAAGACCTGTGCATTCAGATGGGCTCAATATAGTTTTTCCTCCTACCAGAAAATTTTTGTGGCTGTCATTAGTCACTCTTCTCATCCTCTGAGTCACCAGTTCTTAGATTTTGCCATCTAGTTTGAACTGTTTTCCTGAGACAAAGTATGGGGGAGCTGGGAACTTCAAACAAGGTGGAGTACCCAGGTATTGGGAGAGTGTGAACTGTCTGGCTGTGTGGTTGATCCCTCTGAATTTGACTTAATACAGAATATATTTTTTTTAAATATACTTATTGGAATGAAGTTGCAACAAAATATAAAGACAAACCTTAGGCTTTTAATAGTGATGCAGAATTTCCGTACCTGCACCCAAGCCACCTTTTAACCCTCTCTTAGGTCAAACTGGAGCTGTTCTATGTTCACTTGTTTGCTTTCATTGCCGTGTGTGTCTGCTACATCCTTTTGTTTCCTCATGTCCTGAGGAGGAGGAAAGAAGCACAGAATAAAAGTATTTTCTAAGATAGAACACCTTTGTTATCCTCATTTATGTCTTAAAAACCTGGACTTTTTCATTTCATGTTATCTGACACTGGGACACCGTGTGACATGGGTTATTTTATTTCTATCTTGCTCTCTTCTGTGGAACTTTTAATTAAACTTTCAATTATATAGTACAACAAGCACATCCTGTCTTCAAGATACTTTTCCGTGTTAGGGCCTTCTGAAGGCATGGTGGTAAAATGTACTTTTGATAACTGTGACAAATAGAAACGCACAGTATTCTCACTAAATTTATAACTGCTATTACTAAGCAGTCTATATATATAAAAAGTAGTGTGGCCAGAAGGACTAGGGAAGTGACTGTCCCTCTGTACTCAACACTGATGAGGCCACATCTCGAGCGCTGTGTGCAGTTCTGGGTCCCTCATTGCAGAAAAGACATTGAGGAGCTGGAGTGTGTCCAGGGAAGGGCAATGAAGCTGGTCAAGCACCTAGCAAGTGAGTCCTATGAGGAAGAGCTGAGGGAGCTGGATTTGTTTATCCTGGAGAAAAGGAGCTCAGGGGAAACCTTATCTCTTTCTATATGGCCTCTTCTTCCAGGCAACCAGAGACAGGACAAGAGGAAATGGTCTCAAGCTGCACTAGGGGAGGTTCAGGTTGGACATCAGGAAGAATTTCTCCACTGAAAGGGTGGTCAAGCATTGGAACAGGCCCAAGTAACTGATAGAGTCACCATCCTTGGAAGTGTTCAAGAAATGATGACGCAGCACTTAGTTCTATGGTTTGGTTGATGTGATGGTGTTTGGTCAACAGCTGGACTCAATGATTCTTGAGGTGTTTTCCAGCTTTAATAATTCTGTGATTCTAAGGACAGCACAAGTGGGAAGACAGTGGTTAGACTCATTACAAGCCTGTGCCTTCTCTCATAGTCATGCACATTTTAGTGTTGATTCAAGACACAATCCACAGTGCCTAGGCTCAATTATAGTAGGTGATTTGTTTTTCTGAGAACCTGAATTTCCTTGGCCCATAATTGTCAGTAAAACTCACTGAAAGTTTGCCCAGGTTACACATACATACTGCAGGGAGGTATAAATGAGGTGTGACTCTATCTGACCTTCTCTTGTAGTAGATGGAGATGATAAATGCTCTCAGGGATCCCTAACAAGTGCTGGGAAACGATGTCTCTGTGAGGCTTCTAGTCTAACATCTCACTCCTTGAGACAGGACGTTTAAACTCCTCTCACTGCACTCCCAGGTGTAAACTTCAGCTGCTCACCACTCAGTTTGCTGACTACCATGAATCCAATTTTTGTAAGACCAATGGTGTTCTCTGCAGGAACTAACTATAGACACCTGATGTGGCACGATGGCTTCCAACAGGAGCCAGGTCACCTTAAAGGCACTGGCTGAGCTGCGTGACAGCATTGTTGATCTAAATTCTTCAGATTTTCCCTTCTATCAAGTGGTTATCTGTGGTTATCAGATGGGCATAAAGGCATTACAGTCTCCAGTTCTAGCACTTCTAGAGAGAATTCTGTTTTCCAGCTTGAAACACTAGGCTGAAGGCTGTTCTGCAGACTGACAGAAGCTCTCGAGTTGTGTTGGCACCCAGGGACTAAGTTAGATATAAGCCTGTCATAACTGTGATCTTCTTGGTTGATTATATCTCTGAACCTTTATCCAGGATGTGGAGTACCCTGCAGTGCATCTGGGCACTGACAGTCTTTTCCTGGCTATTTATTCCAAGGTAGAAATTACTTTACGGCAGAGAATTCACTCAGAGTAACCTTAAAGGATGAAGGACTCTAGAGTTGTATAACTTTTTGGCAACTATCAGAATATAGGCATTCATCTGTGACTATTAGTCATCAAAACATTCAGCCCGCTGATCTCCAGCAACCAAAGTTCCAGATGTAGCTTGCCCAGATGTACATGTTGCCAGAAACCCTACTGGCAGAAAATCCCAATTGAAAAAACTGACATGGAAACGAAGCGGTTGGTGCAATGAAAAAAAATCTCATCAAAAGGAGCAGGTATATTCTGTACAAAGAACAAGTGGATGAGAGATCTCAGATCTGCCTTTCATATTCAAGGAATGATGCAAAGCTGTGCACAGTAGACACACTTCTATCTGAAAGGGATGAATGGAGATTTCTGAAAGGAAAAAAAAGTAGTGGGATGACTTTTCATACCTTTTCTCAGTTCCTACCTTGAACTTTTTGCAGATAAATTCTAAACCAAAATAGAACCATACAGAAGAGCAAATATGAACAGTGCAGTGGTAGGCACCAAGAGTCAGCAATAACCAAGGCATTAATGTATCATTAGGATATGCAAGCTCCAAATTAAGTGTGAATTGCCTTGAGGGGAAATCACAATAGGTGTGGCCAGGTAGATTTGTGTTTAATGCACTGATAAGTAAGATCAGAACTTACTTTGCATGCAGTATGTATGATCAGATTTCCACAGCAGGATCCTGGGGCAGACAACAGGCCTGCTGGCTGCTTTTCATCCTTTAGAAGGGATCAACTGGGAAGCAAGCTAGGGATCCTGAGCTGTCAGCAGCAGTCAGACTCATGTATGAAAACCCTCTGCATGCAATCCCAAAGCCCAATCCAGATGTGTTGGTGGACGATGTCTAATGTGTGTTTGCTGTGATGATAAACATTTGCTGCCTTTCCAGACTACTCATTGAGACAGAAATATTCTGTTCTAGTCTAGTTTCTTTGCAGAACAGCAAATATCCCAATAATAGGAACTGGCAACTGAATAGAGCATATGAGTTCCTGAAGGTTTAGACAAGTGCCTTTGGCATTTGTTCATACTTTGCCAACTCCTTACTTTTAATATTCTGGCTTGTACAGTATTTTATCTCCTTATTTCATGATGTATATACTCCCATTCAAATGGTACAGACATTTGTCAATTCAGCTGTCTTCTCTTAATAAAAGCAGGTGTTCTTACTCTCTGCTAGACAGCGGTTAATGATTCAACTAGATTTGGAAGCAGCTGGAATTCTAACAGTTTCATTTCATTTGTGCTGAAGGTCCAAAGAAACCCATGAAATAAAGATGGTTAGGGACAAAAAACTGGAACAGTTTTTGCCATATTTTAGTAGGATTTTGGTCTGAATCTGAATGTCTTTGGAGCATCATCTCCATAATTATAAAAATTCCTTTGTATGTGTCTTACAAACATCCTTTGAAGGAAGCCACTGAAAATACAGATTTACTCCTCTAGGTTGCAGAGTTGTCTTAGCAAATACCAGTATTCAGCAGAGAGAGGTGAAGGCCAGCACTGCCCAACTATTCAGTACAGTGAGGAAAGCCTTTCTGTTGCAGAGTTCTCAAAAAAACTTAGACTTCTCCATGTATCACTTTACTCCTTCCTGGCTGAGAGACTAAAAATTTTACAGTTGAAACTATGCTAGTGGATACTCATCCAAAATTAATTAAAAATAAAAAAAAAAACCCAAAGCAAAACAAAAATACTAAACTTCATTGTCAATGACCTGTTGCATGATGGATTATTGAGAAGTGAAACTCAAAGTAACCCTGTTGCTTATGGCAATAAGAAGCAGGCTGCAATGTAGAAGGATTCCTCTTAGTGATAGCAAAAGCCTTCAGTCTGAATCCTCAGCTTGAATTGTAGAGATCCTGAACCCTGAATATCTTGATGAGCAAAATTTCTCATTTAGAACACTAAGCCTGTGTAGACACAAGGAAAAGTAAAACAAACTTGGGAAGAATTAACAAAGATGAATTAATCATATATTTGTATCAACAACAATTAAAGGCTCTATCTTTATTTCTTTGTACTAAACCTTTTACTTAGTTTCACAGCCATCACAACCATGGTATTTCCTTCAGCTATTGCCACTTTGTGGTCACTACTGTCATTCCAGCTAGCCCTTCTCCCTATTACACCATCAGTGTTACACTGCCCCAGCATCTGGGAATTCCTTCATTCACACAGACATGTCGCTGGCTGATAGGAATGCTCAGCCTTATCCACTTGTTTCATGACACAGGGAATTCACAGAGCCATGCTGCTATATTCAGCAGCTCAAGGTATTTCTTTCCCTCCAAAGTCCATTTCACTCATCACAATCTTGCAGGAAGTCTAAAATTTTCAAGAGTCTTAAAAAAGTCCTTGTTCCATTTCTATTCTAATCTCTGTTCTAGTCTGCCTCCATTTCAGCATGAGCTTTCAGCAGTTATGTAGATGATTCTGGATAGAAGGCAAACAGAAGTCCAACCTTTGACCACACATCAGCATGTCTACCAAACAATAGCACTTAGTGCCACATTCATTCATTTCTTGAACACTTCTAGGGATAGTGAATCCACCAGCTCCCTGAGCAGCTTGTTCCAATGCTTGACTACCCTTTTAGGGAAGGAAGTCCTCCTGATGTCAAACCTGAACCTCCCCTGGCACAGCTTGAGATCATTTCCTCTTGTCCCGTCTCCGGTTGCCTGGGAGAAGAGGCCGATCCCACCTGGCTACAGCCTCCTCTCAGGTGGTTGTAGGGAGCAGTAATTTCTCCCCTGAGCCTTCTCTTCTCCATGCTAAAGAACCCCAGCTCCCCCAGCCGTTCCTCATATGACTCACTCTCTAGACCCTTCACCAGCCTTGTTGCCCTTCGTTTCCAGCACCTCAATATCCTTCTTGAGATGAGGGGCCCAGAGCCGAAGGTGCGCTCGAGCTGCGGCCTCACCAGTGCCAAGTACAGGGGTAATAAAAGCACTCTGTTCTTCTCCCTGTTCAATAATATTTCATAAGCTTCTCATAGGTGGAGCTTGCCTTCTTTTTTGCCTCCATTTACAAACACCAACTAGAAGTAAAAAACCTTTATTTCTTGAAGGAAACCAGATAAAATGTGACAAAAAAGTAACATATAACCATTCTATTGCTCTGTCTTGAGTCCTGGTACTATTTTTCTAAATTCCAATCAGGTAATGGCTATGTGATCGAATAACAATGATGTATGAAATCCAGTTCTTTCAGTATATGATGCTACTTGCCATGGCTCCAAGAGTCACTTCCAATGCAAATTTTAAATTGCTTCTCAAAACTAAACTGTCCTTCTGGGTTAACAAACACTGCTATTTTTGAAAATCTATTAAGAAAGAACATTTTTATCTTATATGAGTATAGAAACACCAGTTTATCTGTCAACCAAGGATAGATGTGTAGTTGAGGCCCAGATGAGCAGTCATGCTGATTGATTTTCATGGCACAGACTATCAAATTTCATATGTATAAATGCCAAATGATTTTCTGAGGCAGAACATAAGTCCCTTAGGACCTTTACAGTCAGTGACTTAATTTTGCATAAAGAATGTAACAGGTGCAAATACTTGGCATAAGGCATGTCTGAATATTTCTAAAGCCAGTTCAATAATGTTGGAAAGGGGCATGAAATGGAATAGTTCTCACAAAAGAAGTTGTCTGTTTCCAGAACAAATATTGGTACACATGACAGAAGTAGAAACACTTTCAACTTCTTCAAAGGGTTGGTTCTCATGGAAAAGAAATAAGATGCAGGATTCTTTTTTTGCATAGCCAGATGTGAATTTAAACTTCGTGGTTCTCTAGTGTGTGGTATTTCTTGTGGAAATTAGCTATATTTATCTAATTAAAGTTAGAATAATTTATTTTTCACTTAATCTACTGGTAATTATTTTGTAGTTGAACACAACAAAATGCAGAAAAGCATAAGTACAATTTTAAATGTTCAGCAGAAAAATTTGTCTAAGATACTTCTCGTTCAATGATTCTAATGTAGTCACCACAGCTATTGTAAAACATTATCGGGTTTTGTTCCTATCAGAAATATTGCAGCAAGCCACAAAGTCCCACAGAGGTTATACAGGGTAAGTGTAATTCATCAGGTAACAAAATATCTCCTGACCAAATGGTAATCCAGCCTGACCATAATTCTGTCATAATCAAGTCTGGTCTCATATAATTTCCTGGGAGAATTTATAAATTTGACACTATGTAAAAGTTTTGCTGAAAACAGGCCTAATTCATAGAAATCTTTGGTCATGGTGCTGTTACCATTCTGTACTGAATTCTGCATGGATGTTGAAGATGGAAAGTGGGGCCAACACAGACATCAGCTCTCCACTTGGATGCATTGCCATTTGTGTCTCCAGTCGGCACAGCATAGCTTAGAAGATGAAAGGAGAACATAGAGCTCTTAAGGAAGCCAAAACTGAGCCCAGAGTCTAAGAACAAAACCCTTGCTACTCCCGCAGGGATCTGTAAAGCACCTGGGGGGCGGGTACGAGGGCCCCCTGGGAGGGCTGATGGGCAGGGAGCCAGTGCTTTGCTGAGAGCTATGTCTCGGGGTCACAGCAGTGCACGGCTGAGAGGCCCCGGTAACTTGTGTGCCCTGCACCTCCGCAGCCACCCTTGTTGGCCAGTCCCAAGCAGGGGCTGAACATCCTCACTGGAACCTAAAAATGGCACTGTCCCGCTGATTGACCTCCACAGTGAAATGTGGTATAATTTAGGATGTATTTTTCTGACTTCCATGACATCAGAATCTTTCTGATGTTGTATATAATTATAAAAATCTCTCTGACTTCTTGTTGCTGAAAATACATGGGCTGTTTTGTTTTCAAAAAAACAACATGTTCTTTCCCTCTTGTTTGTCTATTTTTGGCAGGTTTTACCATGAAAACAGTGGTGATTATTACAGCTGAAATCTCAAGTAAGACTTAAGATTATACCCTCTAGCCTGAAATTTTATAAAGGTATTGAGCTTTTAGTTTTCCTCCCAGGATTACTACTACTTCTCCTTATGTAGTACTCCAAGCTGATGAAATATACTATTTATTTGTAACTGGTGCTGTCTAAGATCTTACTAGCAGTATCCACAGAGTAAACTATCACTGAAGAGAGAGCTATCCAGCAGCAGAAAGGGAGTAGGCACTGAAATACACCATGCAGAGGCCTGAGTAACGGGCAAAAAATGGGAGTGTAACCCTATGTCCATATTTAGTTTCCACATGTGAATCTTGGCTGGCTGAATCCTACCCCGAATGCCAGTGAGGCCTGAGAAGCTGGAAATCTTTTGCTCTGTGCATACAAGCAGAGTCATGACTCATGCAGAAGAGAAACAGTTTTCTTTTGCAAGAGGAACATTTTTCCTTATTGACCAGGGAGACACCCGAAAATAGCTTTGCTTTCTGAGTGATTCTATCAATTCACAGCAGTACTGTGGAGGTATGATAATCAAGAAAAGTATTTACAGCTCCAGGAATTTGCTAATAAGAGGTGTAAATCTCGGTTTAAAGACAGCCAACCAAAATCACTATATAAGTCAACTCCTTAAAGACAGTGGACTAAACTGAGGGTAACTTGGACTGTTCAATAAATTTCAAATGTCAGACAAAGAAGTGAAATCAATGACCAAATAATAATAATAATACAAGATATTTAAAATTTTGTGCAATTTAATCTGAGTAGGGAACTCAGTGTATAATGATATTTGCACTGGGCATTATTTCTGATGCAGTACATTTTCAGCATTAAAAGTGATGCATTAAGGTTCTGCAGATGATAGAGCTCTCTCTATCACAGAAGGATTATGTTTCTTGGCAAGGAAGGACACTTCTGAGAATCCCAGATTACGGGAGTTTGTTTCTACCAAAGCCGTTGGACTTTTCCAGGTTACTCCAATGGAAACCGAAGTAAGCCAATGAAAATCCACCCCATAGTGAGAGAGAATAGCATTAAAACGTGTTAGTAATCAGAGAGCTAAGCAAACAGGACTGATTTTAAGGCTTGCTCTTTTTTTCTCCCGATTTGCTCCAGTGACCTTCTTCTTCTTACATTTATGAATGACATTGACTTAACCAGATGAAAATTAGCCCCTCATCTGTCACACTGAGCTCCCCAAGCCTAGAGCGTTTCCCATCGAGGCCCCCTCGCTGTCATCCCGCAGTTCTCCCTGAAAGTGGCCGCAGGAACCGCCCGGGCAGCGAGGCAAAGCCTTTCGCTGACAATACCCCTTCGGTTTTCCTTTAAATCCATGGCAACGCAGTGTTTTATTTTTGTGTCTAAGGAGGGGGAATTTCCACTCCGGCCGGGAGCGCCCCGGAGCCCAGGCGGCTCTGCCGAGCCGAGGCTGCCACCTCCCGGCTCTCCCCGGCCCGCAGCACGGCCGGAGACCCGCCTTTGCAGCTCCGAGAGGCCTTCCTTTGGTCCTGCTGGAGCCCTTCCCTTATTGATCAAAACAAGCCGGTGTACATCATCTAGAAGCAGTGCTCTCCGAACTTACGGGGTGAAGGAAGCATTTAAAATTATCCATCAACAATATGTCTGGGATAAAAATGCTTCAGCAGCTGGCTACAGGTAAAATCCTAATGTGAGAAATCAATTCTAAATATGAGAAATCAAAATAAACGGACTATAGCAGAGCAGTTTAAGGAGACAGCTTGGTAAAAGCACATTAGTGAAGTTACTTCCATTTATATTTCATCTGATAAAATAAAGTTTCTCAACCACTTTGTGAGTAGAAGCATACCCCCTGGTTCATTTTAACAGGACTGTTTCAAAAAGTCATCTGTTACTGCAAGTGTGGAGGGGAAAGTAATTGAAAAAAACCCCAGCATAAGAAACACATGGACCTTTTGATGCAAGTCCTGAGGAGGGTCATGAAGATGATCAGAGGGTGGAGTCCCTCTCCTATGAAGACAGGCCAAGAGACTCACAGATGTTCTGCCCTGAGAAGAGAAGGCTCCATGGAGACCTTAGAGCAGCCTTCCCGTACATGAAGGGGGCCTACAAGAGAGCTGGGGAGGGACTTTTTACAAGGTCATGTAGTGACAGGACAAGGGGGAGTGCTTTAAAGTGAAAAAGGGGAGGTTTAGATTAGATATTAGGAAGAAATGTTTTACTGTGAGGGTGGTGAGACACTGAAACAGGTTGCCCAGAGAGGTTGTGGATGCCCCATCCCTGCCGGTGTTCATTGGATGAGGCTTTGAGCAACCTTATCTAATGGAAGTTGTCCCTACCCAAGGCAGGGGAGTTGAGACTGTATTATCTTTAAGGTCCCTTCTGACTCAAGACATTCTGTGATTCTATGATTCTATGGAAAGATTCTCTTGAGGACAGCAAAAATGCATCTAGCAGTGTGAACTATGGATTGACTGAAATCAGTACCAGGCTTTCCACACCAGGAAAGTACAGTCAAAAACAAAGTAGGAAAGGCACAAAATTAGACAAGCAGACCTCCCACCTGTTAGTCATTCACAGCAGAAAGAAAGAGCTAGAGTAAGACTGAAAAGAGCATTTTTTTTTTCTGCCTTTCTCTCCTGAAAATCTTTGTGAGGATTGAACTGAGCTATAGGTTCCATAGATGCCAGGTAGTGCTGTAGTAAAAATAATGCATCAGGTGAAGCCTTTAATACGGTGTTGTGATTATGAGTCTGTAGGGGGTTAACCCTGGCTGGATGCCAGGTACCCACCAAAGCCTCTCTACAACTCCCCTCTGCTAGACCAGAGAGAGAAAATACAAGAAAAGGCTCATGGGTCAGGATAAGGACAGGGAGAGAACACCCATTACTGTCACAGGCAAGAGAAACTCAGCTTGGGGAAATTAACTGAATTTCTTACCAGTCAAATCAGAGCAGGAATATAAGAAATTAATTTTTAAAACACATTCCTCCCACCCCTTCCTATTCTTGGGCACAACTTAATTCCTGAGTTCTCTTCCTCCATCCCCAAGCAGCACAGGCAAATGGGGAATGAGAGCTGTGGTCAGGTCATCACATGTTTTCCCTGCCACTCCTTCCTCATCTGCTGGGAGGACTCCTCACACTCTTCCCCTTCTCCAGCATGGTCTCCCTTCCCCACAGGGCCACAAGTCCTGCCAGGAGCCTGCTACAGCACAGGATTCCCATGGGATCCTGTGGAGTAGATCAAATATATTTCCCAGGGGTGATAATAGTTTTATCTCTACCTGCTATTTTATGCAAGAATATGAGATCCTTTAAGGAAACAACAGTGTTCTGAGAAGCCCAGTCCTCTGCATCAGAAGCAGTGGTGCTGCCAGTGGGTGAGCTGAGGCACTACCAATGTTTGCTCTAGTTTTAGAGGAATAACGGGCAGGAAAACACTAAGCTTGAGTAGTTGCTGGTTAACATCTGGCTGTTTCATTCTCCTTCCAATATCACAAAACAGCCCTAGGCCTCAACTCACCAGCTGGGTTCAATCAGGGAAGCAGATCCTCTGTTTTCAAAGCTACACTAGGCACCAGGAGCAGATTGATGACTCTGGCACACTATCTATTAATAAATAAAAGCATCAGGCTTTGCATTTGAATAGGCCCTTTTCTTTGGCAGATCTCAAAGTAATTTCTAAAGAAGGGCAAGCATTATTATCTCCATTATGGGGCTATGTTATATGACAAGCTCTCAGTTGGGGACTGGGCAAGATCATGGCTCTCCAACAAGCAACAGCTGCTCCCCTTGGTTAAATGCCACACACCAGCAGCCCTGAAAGCTTTCAGGTTCTGGCCAAGCTCACAGAGTGCTTCAGCCAGATGGGCAAGAGCAACTACTGAAAGGCTGGTCCTGTTACCCAGTCGGTACTTGGGGTAACTAAAACTTCACAAAAGACTTGTCCAGAATTCCAAACAAGCAGCACTAGTTTTCAACATGACTCACCTATTTAGGTTTTTTTTGCTCCCCTATAATGAGTTTTGAAATAGTCCCCACTTTTCCTTAGGCAGGGATCCAAACTGACCTCCTGCAGAGAAGACATACTTTTTTTTATTTGAAAATATTCTGTTAGGGAAAGTTTTAAACCAGTTTCCATTTTGTGGGTTTGCTACAGGCTTTAGAAGGTTTCTACAATGCTTGAAAACATGGTATCCTTGCAGAAAGACTACCCTGCAGGTAGTCTGCTTCCCTTGCATTCTTCCTATGTAAACATCATCTATACAATCGTAGCTGGTGTTTTAGCCATTGGGTCATATTATATGTTAAACCAAGGACTTATCACAGGCCTTTTTGATTCTTAGTTAAGATGTCAAGTTGGCTTCTCTCCCAGATCCCTTTGCAAAATATAAATAATGTGTATTTCTAGTTAATAGTTCATTAAGTTACTTTGAGACTTACACATTAACTTGGTCTTTTAGCCAGTGAGCCAGAGCAATGCAAACTATGGTTTGCAAACCACAGCCCAGGGTTATAAGTACCTTTACATGAGCATGCATTAGCAAAGAGAAGAGCTGATTCCCAGCACAGGGGCAGTTCAGAAGTTACACATGCACAACACGAGCATGTACACACAACAAAAACAGGCTCCTGCTGTTGGATACTGGCATTCGTTGCCTCTGACAGCTGCTCTGAACCAGATGGGAAACAGCCATTCCAGCTCTACTGTAAACCACATCCCAACACCAGCATCACTGCAGGCTCCCAGGCTGGCATCTCAACTGAAAGGCAGCATGGCAAGTGAGCAAAGAAGCCAAATCCCCCCTCCTCAGTGCCAGTGTCATCTCTCCAGGATAAAACTGAGGCATATTTGATGTGGAGAGGGAAGAAGTAGAGAGAAGTAGGCTTTTAGATGCTGTACTTGGAAAGGTATGACCACATTTGTTCTGAACACAGGGAATGTCTGGATCCAGTGTTGACAATCTGTCAATGACTGAATTGAGTTCACTCATATGTGATAAACAGAAGAAAAAAAAAGTAACAAGTCATCACCAAAAGCAGTAGTGTCTAACCCGTGAGTCAAGCCCTCTTAGGGAGGCATGACAGCATTAAAGATAAGATAGAGAAGAGAGAGCAGAGGTACTGCTGACACTGAAGAACAGAAGAGAGAGAATTGCTAGGTTATGTTTCTTCACTTTGTTTTACATTCTCAGGTCCAAATCTAAGAGAAAAAGAACATGCTGGTTGGTAGGAAGGAAATATAGTGCTGTAGATCTCTGAAGACAGGGACACTGAGGAATCATGGGTCATGGGATGTTTGAGGAAGGGAGGAACAAAGAGTAGAATGAAAAGCTACAGCTATAAGGCATGCCTAACACCAATTAACCATTACTGCCCTGGAAAAAAGTAATAATCTGAAGCACTTCTACATTTATAATAATAAAACCAGTGAAATGCAATACAGTCTGATTAAAACAATTGGATTCAACTCCACCCAAGTACCATGACATTCTTAAAAAAAAAAAAGGTAATAAACTCTCAGCCATTTAAATTAGGTTTTGGCAGTTATTTTCCCTCAAATTGTATCATTCTGGGACCCTGCACAGAGATAAGCTGTAAACTGATCACACGTTAAAAAACCCACTTAAAATGAGAGGTTTGGAACATAGAAGCCCACTTCTGTAAATTTTTATGTATATCAGCAACTTGATACTCATAAAAAACCTTTCTGTTCTATAAATAAGTGTGCTTCCCTAGATCCATCAAATTACTGATTGTCGCAAGAGTATCAAAGCCAAAAAAGAGAAAACTCATATCTTTCCCTTTTGTTCAAATTTGAGTATGTTATTAGACTTCCAAGACCCTTTTGATGTTCCAGTTCCACTGCATAACAGACATCTTGTAGTTTTGTTAAGTTCAAATCTGTGTCTGTTTTATGTTTTAATAGCTACAAAATGCACCAGGTTTCACCTTGGATTTTTATCTTTCCCCAGTCCTCTGGGAGAAGTCATCCAAAATTGGGTATTACTTGATCATTGCCTGGATCGCACTGTTTTCACTCAGCACCTTCAAGCTTCTTTGGGGATAGCTACTATAAATTCCATGTCAGGCTCACCAGTGCTGCAACACTGATGAGCTGTTTGACTAGCAGTTACAGTGTAATACAAACATTAGGTGTTGGTCTTGCCCTTTACTAAAATTCTGATGATTTCTACATTTGCAAGATAATAATAATTCACCTGTGGGATGACACTCCAGCTCATAAATTCAAGGGGTTTGGCTCTCATTGGCTTTGGGGTTAGTCTTGCATCAACAGTTCCTCTGCTGAAACTTCCCTCCAGGATCTATGCTATTAAATGCCTTTGCTGTTTATAGGTTACATATTCTAGTCCACTCCCTTTAATGTTTTTCATCCAGTGGGGGTCATGCCTAGACTTGAAAAACCTGCTTGCAAGAAAAACTGTGGTCATGAAACACGTGAAGAGAAAAACTGACACATTCAGTTCAGGTATTTTAGCTTTTCTGGAGTCCCAGGACTCACCTCATCAGATAAAGATGTGAGTAAAGCTCTCCTGCATAAGCGATGCAAACCCCAGTTGGTTTCGATGGGCTACTACAAACACCTGTCCCCAGGGAGTGATCCTCTCTCTGCTTTAGACATCTGTCGTAGGATGGGTTGTTCTCAGAGGGAGTCTATGCATCTGTATGTTTTTCTCACTGACTACAGAAGGAGCCATGATGATGCGCTTGGAGTAGCCTGACTTTGCAATGGCCATCAACAAGTGAGGTGGATCCTCCCCACTGGATACAGAGATGTTCTTTAGTACAGTGGGAGCATAATACTGCTCCCAATAAGAGTAAATAGCTTAGTCAAATGGACTGCTATTTTTTCCCTTTCATAATGGTGGAGCATCATCTTGAAATAATATCTGAAAAATGGAAGCCTGAAATAAATGTTCTCCACTGGGAAGCAGTGCTGCCTTCCTTACCTAATACATGGTTAAATCATCAGGGTACAGAGAAGTATTAACATGCAGACAGAGATGTGCTGCGTGCAGGAGAGCAAACCACAACATTGCTCATCTCTGTGCAGCACGGACAGGAACATGCTGCACATATATGAAGACATGAATACAATAAGCTGCTTGCATGCACACAAACCCACATGCCTTGCTTGTTCAGGGATGAATGATATCACCCTCAGTATGCAAACCAATATACACAAAATTAATATGCAGCCCAGGTGGGCTGAACAAATAATAAAAATGGCCTAACTCATGCACACCAAAGACACATATATAAATAATAAGCTATAATAATTTTAAATGCTAATAAGTAAAAACCCCCCAACTGTACACAGACACAGAAAATAGCCAGTGAAATTTTCTGTGCCCTGGTGACTGATGTGGTGACAGTTTGGGTCCCAGCAGGTGGAATTTTAGAGGAGGAATCAACAAATGGCATAGGAAAATGCACTTGTCGAAGGTATCACTTTGATGTGTGTTAGGCAAAATGAAATATGACAGCTATGCACTGACCGAAAACCTTGGGAGGCTGCTTCTGCCTCAGAAGCCATAAGAGCAAAAAGGGTGCTGGAATGGCAGCCCTGCCAGGGCAGAGGCACAGAGCAATCTTCCCCAGGCTGCGGCTGGGTCATGGGACTTGTGACAGGTAGGAAAATTACTGCTTGCACTGCTGGAACTGTCAGATACAGAGACGAGAGACATTATGCAGGAAAAAAAAAAAATCAAAAAATCATTAGCCATGATATTACACCCACAGCTTCTGGGGCAGGTGCAAGCGTTAGGCTCCCCACTGCTGCAGGGAGCTTGGCTCCTGCAGCACCAGGAGAGGAGAGGCAGGGGGCAATAAAAGCAGGGGTGATAAAATCAGAAAACAGAGCTGTGCTCAACAAGCTATGCTGAAAATTTACTTTCCTCTGGAAAATATGCACACACTGGGAGGAGCAGGCTGCAGACCTGCTGTGCTCTCAAGAAGGATGCTCACACTCAGGCAGTGCTGCTGCAGTGAATGCAATGGGGTCCCTGACAGGGGGTTCCCAAAGCTGTGGGAAAAGACCACTTTGTTCTGAGAAGATGAGTGACCACAGTAAGCTGTGTTTGTGCAAAATTATTGTACTCAAAGCTGAGGTGTGGAGAAAGTGCTGTGAACCAGCGTTAATTCAACCATTTGAAGTTCAATTAACAGTGGCACAGGTTGCCCAGAGAGGTGGTAGGTGTGCCATCCTGGGAAGCATTCAAGGTCAGGTTGAACCTGGAAATGTCCCTGCTCAGGGTTAGACCAGATGACCTTGGGACAGTCCTTTTCAAAACCAAAGGATGCAATGATTCTCTATGGAAAAAAACTGCATCCCTCAAAATAACCATGGATGGGATTCCTAGGCCCAGAACAAAGAAGATTTAAGGGGATTTATCAGGGAAAAGTAACAGATGTTTGTGTACAAAAAGCAATGGAGAAGTAATATTTTCCACATCAATAATAAAGGACTTTTACTGGGTGCTTTTACCTGAGCAGATCAATGAAGGTTACAAATGTTATGGATAAAGCAATATATTCACTGTTCAAAATGCCAAGAGTTTAGGCAGAGAGCCAGGTTTAATAAAAATGAATTAGAAGCTGTGGTCTGACTAAATCATTCTTTTGGATTTCTAGACAACATTATAAAGTGTTAGTGGCTGTGGTAAAGAGCACTTTGAGGGTATGATTCATGGCTGTTTTACTCTAGTCATACACTGGCTGAACACCCCTGGACTCAATAAGCACCCTGGTGAATCAGATATGAAAGCTGTTAAGAGAAAGGAAATACAGAATGCAATGATCTTTATCACTAATCTGTTTATTATTGTGGTACACTGATCCCGAAGTCGTAAGAAGGGTCTTCGTGTCAGGCACATTGCTACCAGCCTTGAGCTCTGTTTGTGACTTTTGTTTTCCTTGTTGCTCTTCCTTAAGTTCCCAGGTGCTCAAGTCATATGATTAAATAAAAACTGTTGGCTTTGTGTTGTTATTTTTTAAAAGGGGCTCTCTGGCCCTCATAGAGCTGCTGAAAAGGACCTGAATAATAAAGTTCAGAAGTTCAAGACACAAATAAAAAGGAACTATATTTACACTGTCACTGTTTTCAAATATTGATTTTAAGTTACTGTAATCCTGGAAGGTCTTGCTACATCATTTCGTAGAGCCTGGAGCACTCATTTGGCATATGTGTGATCCAGATTTAGTATTTCAGAGTTAGATATCGCTTGTTAGACTCTGAAACAGTTAAAAGTTAAAGGAGAATGACCTAAATAAAGGTAGCAGAGGTCAACATAGAAAATAACAAGACAACCCAGTAGCACAGATCTACCTTGAACTTTTAAAATCTCACTTTGCAGGATTTATTGTTGAGGCCATTAACTGCTGTGCCCAACTACAAAAACTAATGAGACCATTAAGAAAAAAATTGATGAAAGGCAGAGACGACTTCTTTTGTAACTTAGTGCTTGTAACTAGATTGTTAAATAGTTAGCATTGCTATTTAGTACACATTTACTGAATTTAGGTAACCACATTGACAGGATTTTGGAGATATTAATACAAAGTAATGGAGGGATCTGCCAGTTAACACAGCAGAGGACTCAGTCTGCTAGGGAGAAATAAGAGCCTGATTCCTTTGATAAGAACTGCACTAAAGGCCATGATTCCCATATTGAAAGAAATCATAGGAAATGTAGCCAAATAAATTCAGACCAGTGAGCTATGAACTGACAGTTTTGGATGTTGTTTGTTGTTAAATGCAAAACACATTTGACAAATAGTTGTCATCAGCACTGATTTATGATGCAGCCTGCAGATTGTGACAGCCCTTTTGCTCATAATGTCCTCACCTTCCCAAGGTGTAAGATGTTCTGCAATATCAGAACTGAAACAGTTCAATGCAAATTGTAGTTTTCAGGATGGGTTCATGATGTCTGTAAGAGGTCTGCTTGAGACACCAGCAGTCTGGGGCCCTGAAGCCTCTACAGGTGCTTTAAGAGCCTGGTGATTCTAAAAAGGTTTGCAGAATGGATGCCACAGAGAGAAAACACTTTCTGTTTTATTAATTCAATTCAGTTACACAACCAGGGTTGTGCTCAGTGCCAGCACTGTACACTCAGCCCACACATTTCTAGGTGTGTGTGAATTAGCACAGTATTTTCACATGAGGCTAAGTATCAGTTTTAATGTCTTCTTTGATATTTTTTTCAGATTAATTTTAAAGCTAGTCCTAAGTCCAAAGCTATGTCTGTAAGCTTCAGATAAGACTCATTTTGGACTTACTGGCAGAAAAAAACAGTGACATAGTAAGTAGTTCTGTGCTGGGTTTACTCCTTTCTTAATTTGGAAATGTTACAGTGAAGCTTCTAAATCACCAGGTGTGTAATGACTCTTTTCAACTAAGCAAAAAGGAAGGCTTAGGGTACAAAGATATAATCATCTCAGAAGAACTTAACACAATATGTGGATGTTGAGGAGCGAAGAAGAGGGCATAGGCCCAGGGCAAACTTCCTCTAGCACAGCCAGGTGCACCTGCTGGTTCAGAGCCTGCAGTTCAGGTGGCTGCTCACCAGTGTAGCCAGCAGGGCACAATAGCAGTGAGAGATGCTGGAAGCTGCACAGTCCCATATTCGCACACACAGCTACATCCATTGGTACTATTCTGGTACAATGTGTCCAACAAAACCAAAATCTTGCTTGTATGGCTCCAATTCTTTGAAGAACTGAGTTCCAAATTCTTGTTTCAATGACACAAAAAGGTTATTAGTGTCCTCTAAGGTTTATTGGTAGAATAGCAATTAAACAGCCAGGCTCAGACACTCAGAAGACATTCTCTCTAGATCTTCTCTGCAGTGAGCTTTTTACTTTTGGTCCTTGAGCTGCAAAGATGAGATGTGACAGGAGCGGCTATCACTTTTGGTTGACAGTGCTCTGTCAGGTCAGCAGCTTCCAGCTCACTGGGGAGCTCAGGCTCTGTGGGTGCCGTGGGCAAAGTCGAAGCCCTTCACCGTCTCATCCCATCTCTTCATTAGAGCAGGGTTCAATTGCTCCAGTGGATATTTTCCTGCATCTGGATCAATATCTGCACACTCTTAAGGGTACCTCCATTTCCTGGTGTCAGTGGTAACTGTGGAACTCCTGTAGCCAAAGGAAATATGTTTCATTGCAATTGTGCTATGGCTGTGTTGCAAAGATCAACAATGTGATCGTAGTTTCTGGGACAGGCACATTGTATTTTTAACTTCTGTTAAACACAATCCAATGTTGTTTTGTTGCTGATACAACTGGCAGACCTTCAAAACATGTTGGGCAAAATGGAAAACTTGCAAGAAATGCTTCTTTCCATGAGCCTTGCAAAGGAACATTTTGCTTCTGTGTTTCATTATAAGATAAGCATTCAGAAAGTCATCCATGTAGATGGGAAAAGCCATATGTACTTTAGAGAGAAGAGAAGGAGATGTTTTGAAAGGAATGGCCACTCTGTAAGTTACTTATCACCTGTATCACCATAGCTGACTAGGAAGAAGTGGGTTGTTTGATCTTTAATATTCCACAGTCCGTAAGTCTGCAGATGTCCCTTATGGTCAGTTACTTTCTTCTGGTCATGATAGTAGAAATTCACAGCCTTCAACTTCTCAAAAAAAA
>WEKY01028460.1:84815-99122 GCA_013390045.1 Picathartes gymnocephalus | reverse complement strand
AAAAAAAAAAAAAAAAGCGGGGGTGGCAGCTCTGGCCCACATTTTTAAATTTCATCAGTGGCAAAGCACATAGACTCCTTAGGACCTAAATAATTTTCATAAAGCGGCAAAATCCATGTTACTTGTTACCTTCAGAACCCTCAAAAGCTATTTCAGGTTAACAGGTAACAGACTTGTAAATCAGGTTGGATAAACTATAGTTTTTCAGCAGTGCTTCACATATAGGTTCCTGGCAAATATAGTTTTCATTCTGGACTTTATCTGCTCGCTTTCAGTGCATATCAAGCATCTACACTTAAAACTTATTTTTTGTCTTTCAAGTATTTATACCCTGTGGCTACATGGTAGCCCAGTAAATCTGGACCTGTTCACCTTTGTAAACACAAGAGGTTTTACTTCAAGCAATTAATGAAGGAAACATCTCTGGGTAATCACAACTTTCTTTCTGCCACACATTATCCTCAGCTACTTTGCTTATCACCTCCTTCCTATTGCAAAAACTGATTATGTGAAGTTGAGAAAAATGCATGGTGAAGTGTTTTATTTACATGTAAAGAGGAGCCTTACAGCCCCTAAATCGGGTGCTTGCATTCACAGGCTGTCTTTCCTAGGCACCCCGCCAGGAGCAGAAGGGCTCAGCTGGAGAGCAGTGCTATGCACCCGAGCTGAACTGTCCTTCCGCACTGCTGTGTGCATTACCTACACCCAAAAAAACCTCCTTGAAAAAGGTTTTTTAAGACGAGTGGTTCAAAATCAAATACCCTCAAAAATAAACAGCTGGATTCAGTATTTCAGTTGCTATTGCATTTTTCCAGTTGGAAACAGTTTCAGATAAATCAAAATATTCAGCAGCAACTTATTAATTTCATTGGAATTGTAAATTTAAAATCTTGTTGCAAATTAGTTTCTACAATGTTGAAACAAGTCACTGTTATCATTTCAGCTTTTCTGTCTCATGTAACATACATTCTCAAATGTTTCACTAGGACCAGTCAACTAATATATTAATTCCTACAGAGCAGGACTTCCCTTTTCTAGCCTGCTTTAGAGCTGGCTCTAAATATGTGTAGGATAGAAAGGAAATCTTTGCATAGATCCCTGTCTCTGTAAGGCACTGCTCTGGGGAATCTTGTGTAAACAACGCTAACATCTATTAGGCAGTCCTAGCACTGCAAACAACAACAACAACAACAACAACAAAGGAAAACAGTATGCAATATTTTTTGTGTATTTATGAAGTCTTGATGGCTATAATTCTGCCAACTTTGAGCAGAGCAGCCTTAAATTTTATCTGAGCATATTCAGCCCGCACCTCATGCCCAGATTTAGAGGATTGAGCATCCTCCACAAGGCACTAAGCAGTACCTCCAGGGATAGTTTTCAAGAAAAATTAAGAGTATCCTAGGAAAAATATTTGAATCTGTCAGAGACCTCACCTTTGAAAATGCAGGTAGGTCTTTGGAAAACTTAAGTAATGTAGCAAACCCTTAAAATCTCCATGATTCTGGAGTGGACAAAGTCCAGGTCTCGTGTGTGTCTGTGCATTAGGAACTCCAGCAGCTTTTCCCCGCCTGCCGAGCTCACTCAGCACACCCGGCCTGCTGCTCCTGCCTTCACCAGAGGCACACGGCTGCCTGCCATCCCACACTCCCCGCCACGGGGTGTGAGAATAAGGCCTGATGTTAAACTCTCCTGGCCAACACCTGCCTCATGCAGATGCACCTGGCCCACTTCAGGAGTCACTGGAAATAGGTCATAGCCTTCTTAATTGAGGCTGAGGAGAGAAGAAAATGGTTGCTCACTCAGAAATCAAGTCATTGTGGGAAGCTACTGGCAGCACTGTGCATGGAGATGGATAAAAAAATCAGAGGCAGAGCTGTGGTGTGTTATAAAGTATTTAATTACAGAATCTCTATCAGAGTCAGAATTTTGATTGGCTTGTCAATGGAAAAAATAATATTGCTATAGAATTAATTGCTAATTAATTAATTTTAATTAGAAATAATGCTTCAATTAAAAATTATGATAAATTTCTTATTGTAAACACGCCATGATGGTTATACTCTGTCAAAATATTTGTGTCTGTAAGTGAATAAATAATATCATAATAATGTTTGTTTTTTACCTTTCATTACTAGATCTCATTAGTGTGATCCACTATGAATAGGATGATCTTAGATAAGCATTTGAAAGTGTTTATGAAACATAATGAGTTCTCTCTACAACCCTTGGGGGAGAAAATGTGCTCTTATAACAATTTAACAGTTGGATAAACTAAGGCAGGTGCTTTATGCAAATTGTTAGAGGTCAACACAGAGAAATAGCACCTCTTGTATCCTGAATGCTCTTATCCTCCATTAACAGTTTCCACACTTTTTCTGTTTCTATTTATTTTATTTAATTACAATTTAAAAGACTCTTCTAAAAGGCTGCTGCCATAGCTGCAGGCAAGGTAGTACCTGGAAAAATACACAATACCCTGATTAAATATAAATACATTCAAACAGACAAAATATGAGGCAGGCATCACAATGCTGTAAGTCCATACTTAGAGCCACTGTAAATTGCACATAGGTTTCAAAACCTGAATTAGTCAGTGATAAAAAGAAAATTCAGTTCCATGTCCACCTCCTTATTTCTTCCCATATTCCATCTTCTGTTGTTTGTATAAAAAAAAATCAACATATTAATGGAAAAGAATAATCTGTCACCTGATCTTAGATGGGAATGGGTTAGTGGTAATCTACTGTCCAACCTATTGTACATGGAATCTGACTATACATCAGAGCCACAGGGCAGTTACACTATTTTGCTGTTGTACAACCATATGGATAGGAAAGGCTTTTCAGATTATTATTTTTTTAATGATCAGGAAGAGGCAGAATGTGTGGATGCCTATGTATTCACCTAAGTGGAAGAAGCCCTCTCCGGGGAGGAGCTCAGTGGGGTACTGTCACTCATGGCAGGGGCATGGAGGGGCCGCAGTGAGAGAATCTCACGGCATCCACTCTTCCTCCTCATTTTTCTGAGAGCATCCCTGTGCCTTGCAGCTTGTTTAATGGTTTCTAAAATCACCCTGACAGAAATTTAAAGTCTCTTCTGATCTGTAAATGAAGTTATACTTTGAAGCCACTATTTAAGCTGAGTTAACAAGCCATGTTGCTATTGGCTGGTTTGTAAACGTGCTGAAGGGTCATTTGACAGCAGGAGTGATGACATTTCGGAAAGATTGTCACAACATTAGTTTTTTAATACTCTACTGAAGTCAAAAACACTTGCCTGTGTGGGGGAAAGTTTCTGTCACAGATCCAGCATACTAAACACTGAGTATTGGCTAGATTACTAACAGCTAAAAGTAAGAATTAATGTATGCCTTGAGCACTGAAGTAGTAGTCTAGAAAGAAAATCTTGCTGATATTTTGTTGAATATTCAGTCATAGATACTAAGCCTGGAACATAACCAACAAGTGATTAAAGAGATAAATACTGTTCAATTATAGTCTCAGCAGTTGTGTTTTCTGGTTATTTTTAAATCTACTTTAGGAGCAAAGATATATGTTGTGATTTTGAAACACAGTTCAATTAAACCTAAATTGATTAATTTTAATGTTCTTGAAGTTTTAGGTAGTTGTTTGGAAAGGATTAAATAAACATGTAAAATGCCTAGAGATTTGCAATCACTGCAGTCCTCTTTTCTGGGAAGCAAAAATCAACATTCATATCTATGTTGGACAGAACAAACTAATAAATGAAAACCATCTGAAGGATTCATTTGCTCTCCAAACTGTGTCTGTACAGCAACCAAGCCTTTTTATGCAGAAGGTGCTGTGGTCCTTTAGTAGATGGATACCTGCTTATTTTCTAGTCACAGTATGAACTTACCACTCTTTACTCCATGGGGTTCTGCAGAACCATTATAGCCACATACAGGGACACCCAACTGCCACGGCACTGTCAGACAGGTTACACAGGCAGAATTCACACAGCTCTCATGATTCAGGGAGAAGCAAACCTGACTTGCATATGCAGATGAAACACCTCTTAAAAAATAACATCTCTGAATTTGATATTTGGCCACATCCCAAAGAGTCAGCCAACAGGGGAGCTAATGCTACAGTTCAGGTGCTGACAATTTGGACTA
This sequence comes from Picathartes gymnocephalus, assembly GCA_013390045.1. Classification (NCBI taxonomy): domain Eukaryota; kingdom Metazoa; phylum Chordata; class Aves; order Passeriformes; family Picathartidae; genus Picathartes; species Picathartes gymnocephalus. The sequence continues at coordinate 94,981 of WEKY01028460.1, read as the reverse complement.
AAACTGCCAGTTTGGTTACTTCCTCTGAGCCAATTCAAGCTCTTTGAATGAAAGGTAGATCTTACATGATATAGTCATGTTTAACAAAGGAAGCAAACTGACTGCATGATAAGTAAACATGTTTGCCTATCAGATTATCAATCAAAATTAATATTGTGGAAGAACAGCCTCCAGAAATATTCTGAAGACATTTTTTTCCTAGGCACAATATAATTACAGAATACCACTATGAGAAAGACTCTTGCTGTATTAAAATTATCTTGGTAGCTGTAGATTTGCTAGAGTAGCTTTATTAAAGTAATCAGAAAATAATACACCAAGTAATCTTGAAAGCTCATAGCCCTATTTGTCTGTGACTTTCATCCCATTGAAATCAAAGGAGTGAGTCAATGAATTGTGTCTGCTCCATCAGTCTCACAGGAGCAGGAGAGGGAGAGACAAAAGACATAAGGCATCTTGGAAGACACAACAGCTTGTTTTTAGGCTAATAATCAAGTAATGTGCCTAAATAACACCGATTTTCTGTGAATCCACTGTTCTTCAGTGCTTGCTACTTCTGAAGGAACACAAATAGCCTTTAATTGGCCTGAAAGAGTGAAATTTTTTCACTTGACTCCCAGGATCCAAAGAACAATTGTTTAGCTGCTGTGTGGTTAAAAAGGTGTGAGGAGAATGGACGTAGAAAGAATTGAACACAGGGAAGCTAGAAAATGAGAACACCTCACCAAGAAGTCCACTGATATGAAAAACACAAGTTTAATATAGATCATAAACTCTGAAAGCATTTGAGACAAAGCCATAAGGCCTAGAAATAATTCTGTTGTAGGTGGAAAATCGCCAATTCTCACAAAAGCAAACTTGACACTGAATATATCATAAACCAGTGGATTTATATCCATGGTTTGGATAGAAGGAAACTTCTCCCCAAATTCTTTTTAGTGCTGCAAAACCTGTCTGAGGCACTCTATTGCAATAAAAAGAGAAAGCAAATCTTCAGAGATGTACTCAGGCAACTCAGAGACCTATGACAAAGAGCACAAAAGCATGAGAACGGCCCAGTTGTGCAAACAGCCACGTGAGGGAACTGAAGAGATGGCTGAAGCAGGGAGAAGAGGGTGTCTGAGAACACAACAGCAAGACCTGCTGCTGCCATAGGACAGCCAAAACAACAAGCCAGATTCTGACTTAAAAAGACAATATATTTACTTTACAAAAGATCTAAGCCCATATAGTAAAAATGAGAACACAGACCAGAAAACAGGTGACATTCAAGAGGCAGTCATGTCAAACCTTAACAAACCAGTAACCAAGAAATTTTAAAAACCACCCTTTCAAGACCTTCTGGTCCAAATACCTTGAAAATCAGTTGAAATAATTTGAAAGCAGTTGTAGGTAATGTAGAATGCTCAGTATAGCACTTCCAGGATCATGTATTTAAGAAGGGGAAAAAGAGGTTGAGCAGTCTGAGAGAGGAGTGAGAACAACAGGTCAGTGAAGAAGGAGGGGGATGAGGTGCCCCTGGCCCTGGGGCAGTGCTCCACCTGCAGCCCATGGAGGACCTCACGCCAGCTCCTGTAGGAAGCTGTGATCCTGTGGGAGGCCCACGTAGGAGCAGGCTCCTGGCAGGACCTCTGGCCATGTGCAGAGAGGAGACCATGCTAGGGCAGGGTCTTGACAGGATTAATGACCCTGTGGGGGACCCACGCTGGAGCAGCCTGTTCCTGAAGGACTGCACCCCATGGAAGAGACCCTCACTGGGGAAGTTCATAAAGAACTACAGCCTGCGGCTCACATTGGCAAAGTTCATGGAGAATTGTTTGCCCTGGGAGGGACACAAATGGGAACAGGGGAAGTGTATGAGGAGTCCTTTTCCTGAGGAGGAAGGAGCGACAGAGATGCATGATGAACTGACCACGCCTCCGTTCCCTGTCCCCTGCATAACTGGGGTGGGGAGGGAGAGAAAAGCAGAAATGAATTTGAGTCCAGGAAGAGAGGGGTGGGGGGAAGGTTTTTTACAAAATTTGGATTTATTTCTCATTACCCTGCTCTAACTTGCTTGGTGAAAAATTCAATTAATTTCCCAGTCAAGTCTGTTTTGCCCATGACAGTAATTGGTGAGTGATCTCTCCCTGTCCTAGCCTCAACCCATGAGTTTTTCATTGTATTTTCTCTCCCCTGTCCAGCTGAGGAGGGGGGTGATAAAGAGGCTTTCGTGACAACCTGGCACCCAGCCAAGGCCAAACCCTCACAAACAGATTGCCAGAAATCTACATAATTTTTTTTTTTCTTGCTTTTTCTTTGGGTTTGTTGTTGTCATTGTGCTGGCTCTTTTTCTTTAAAAATCCAAAACATTTCAGGATTGTCCCTGTGGTAGTTAATGAAAACTGTAGCTGTCTCCATTCCCCTCTGTTGCCCAGGTTTTCTAGCTGGTTTAGATATCATACAACAAGGCCTACAGCCAGGAACTCACACAGCAGGTCAAGGGAGGAGCAGTTTGTTTAAGAAGCCCCCACAGCTGAAGGCTTTGGAATATGAAGTATACAGACTACTGCTCCCATGAGACACTTGAGGTATCAAAACAAAACCATTTTCAGCTGAAAACATGAGCTTCATTTGTCATCATAAAGCATAATTTTCATTAAGAAAAATAATTTCTGAGCAGCTACAAAAACAACAATCCAGTGGCATACATAGTTCAATGGCTTATTAAAACCAAAGTGGGGAATTTGAATGCTATAAAATTGAGGCACAGCCAGGATATTCTCGGAAAGAAAAGAACCAGGAGACCTTTAGAAATTATTAACAGTCACAGATGCCAGTGAAAACACATCATCCAAAACCTGTTACCTCTAAAGTCCTGTATGTCCCTAAAACTCTGTGAAGGAAGTAATCAGGAAGGATTTGGGAAAACTTAGCAACTAATAAATGTCTACTTTTGCCAAAGTTGAGTAAAACTCCTTTCTTTTGCCAACAAGGGAATGATCCAACATGTGCACCTCTTCCTCCATCTATTTTGAAATGGAATGGTCTTTCCTATATTTGATTTCCGGTATTATTAGAAATACCAAATCTATAGACAGGATGCATATTACTAAGAAAAGCCTCCGACATTTTCAGCACAAAGTGATGCAAATCCCCCAAGTGCATGTTCAATAACGCAAGTGTGGCATAGCAAGTCCAGGTTCTTTCAGATTACTAAACAGCTCTTGTTCTCTCAGTGTCAGGCAGCTGGCCTTGTTTACCAGTGTGGGGATTTGTTGGCAGCTGTGAACTTGTAAAGGCTCTCAGAAAGCAGGCACTACCTTAGGGCCACATCGCAACACCTTAAGAAATTTTCCCAGGAATATATATTCTGCCCAATGGCTCTAACAGTCAGGACCTTTCTTTTCTCTCAGTGATTTTTCAGTGCTCTCAGAGACTGTGTGAGAGGCAGGATAAAAGCAATGGCACAGCTGTGAAGAGCATCACCAGAAGGTACGGGACCCTCAGCAGCGAGCTCCAGCCTGCGGGCTGGCACCCTGCCCCAGTGCTGCCTTTGCAGAGGGGGCAAAGGACAGGCAGCCACAAAGCAGCTGTGGAGTTCATCCATTCTTGCTACAACTGTCCTAGTGCTTCAGCAGCGCTGGGAAGGAGGAAGGATGACTCAGGTACATTAAGGAAAGGTTAGACGATAAAGACAGTGGATTGCCAAAAGGGCCCAATCTGAAAAGGAAAGCCTACAGTAGCTAGTCAAATCTATATAATAGGTCAAAAATCTGCAGGGAAAACCCCCCATGAGGGTTGTAGTGGAAGAACTGCCTAAAAAGGGGGAATATTTGAGCCTTCCTACATTGTTCTTTGCTACAAATTTCATATTACTTTTTCTAGGCCCATGTTAACTTTCAAGACAGAATTTTTTGTTCAGTTTTTTTCTTTTCTGTTCTGTACTTACAAAAAAGAAAAAGGAAAAAATCAAATAAGAAAAGGTGCAAAAAATCCATTAGAATGATCTGGTTCGTTACAAGCTATTTTATATTTCCTAGCATTTTTTAAGCAGAATTTAGAAAGAGATTATAGTGCTTAGCCCTGTCTTTCTATATTCCTTCTGCCTTGGACTCTAAAATACCTGTTGGAGTCAGACTCCTTTCCTAAAAATTTTAATCTTCACTGACTTACATTTCCAGTGTTTCTTCAAATAAAAGCAAGTCCTGAAATACAACACTTTTTCTCCCAAAAAGCTACATTTGAAAGTATTTCTGCACACTGTTCCCTAAATCTGTTTTTTAAATTTTCAATCCTTTAATTTAGTTATTTGCTAACAGATAGAAAAATCATCAAACTGCACACTATTTATGAATTCCTAAAATGCCGTCTGGCCTCTGCTTATGCTGTGAGATTAAGACAGGCTTGCAGACAAGCACAAGGGACATTAAACATTCTGTCATGCTCTCCATCCATGGACAGAGCCTTCCATACATATCCCTGCCTAACAGTTTCACTCAAAGCACCTGAGCTTAGGGCAACCCCTAAATAAGCTCCAGCTGCAGCCCGACCTCCCCCACATTCATCTGTTCAAGTCACCCAAGAGAGAGGAGGTGCCATGACAGTGGCCAGACCCAAACTTTCCCCCCCAAGTGTACACTGAATACCTCTCTGAGCCCACAGCAAAGCACATACCAGCTCATAAAAAACTTGAAGGCTGGGCTTGAATAAGGGCTTGAAATTAAAATATCAGGTTAGATATGTCATCAGTGCTTCTTCTACACATGGTTGCAGCCGTGTATTGCATGTCACTCATCCATGCCTCCAACTACAGGAGCAGAACTCTGTAAAATTCTCTTTATTTGTAAATGTATATGAAGAAGATCAGTCAGGCACAGCAGAGCAAGGCATTACCTGGATGCAAACTGTTGCTTATATCTGCCGATGACAACAATAAAAAATACAACTCTTAGGTGAAATTGCTGATTCTCTAGTCTTTTTGTTTTAAAATATATTATTGATATTGGTGTTAGATCTTGCCTGATTTACTTTCATTTGATCTGGGCCTCTACGGAACTCTGTTGCCTAGGTAACAAATGATGTGCACCATAATAAGGCAAATTGCTGTTGAAATAAATAGTAATTGTGGCCCTGGTTTCAAAAGTATTATCTTTCTCTTTGTTTTAAAGTATCCTTGGGTATGGCTGTGATCACTGGCTTTGTTCACTTGCATTGTCTCATTGCGTGGCAGCCAGGGGAAGAGAGAGTGCCCACTCATCTCTGCTCCTCTACCTCTGCTCCCTGAGCAGCGCTAAGTGTGTTTGTATGGATATTTTCAAATGCTATTTAATTCCTCAAGGGTACATCTATATAAAGCATAAAATTCCCATCAGAAAGAGAAAGGTTTGATGTTATTCTTGTTCAACATCTCCTACAAGGACTGCATAAGTGTGAGTGCTATCTCACAGTCTATTCCACACACCCTGCAGAGTCCTGCCCTGACCTGGGGCCTTCACCCCCCATTCAGTCAGGTGCTGGATTTTTTCAGCATACATTGCTCTTCATCTAATAGTTTGGTGATTCAAAAACAAGTGTGAGCTTGAAGGAATCAATAACAATGTCATGCTTAACATTCCTGAATTTGTACTCATAAAGTATTTGCACTGGAAAAACAAATATGGAAGGGAATCGTGATGGCTGCTTTCACTTACTACCTTATTCATCAGTTTTTGGTAGAGTATGGTGTCTCAGCTCTCATGTAAAAAGACCACTTGTAGGGAAGCTGCCTGTGGGTGCCCTGAATTACTCGTCAGAGGACACTGACTGTGGTGAGTACTCATTCACCTGTGTCCTGGAGTTACAGTCATCTGCAGCACACAGCTGAGACAAAGTTCCACACTTCATCTTTTTGCATAGTAATCAGGCCCCAGAGCAAGGAAAACTATTGCCAAGGAGATATGTGAGGAATAAAATGCAATGAGACCACTTGAGAGACTGTAACTCCATTGCACTTGGGAGACATCAGCCAACACCTCTGCAGGAAAGGAGCACACAGCCTCCCTACTTGGTCCTACTGCCCATGCAGTGGAAGAAGGGTGCTTAGGTTATCACTCCACATGACAGCTTCAGAGTCTGGGTGCACACCATGATTCCCTCTGCAGGAAGCAGGGTGCAGAAGACAAATTTATTCGGATGTAGAAGACATCTGTTTGTAAAGAGTGACTGCAATTCCATCCCTAGATATACTTTCCATTGACACCAGATTTACTGGATTGTAATGAACTAAAAAAGCGAAGTGGTGGTCCTCCTGACTGGCAGACCTCGGGAGTGGTGGCACTGTTTTTAAATCTTTCTTCATCTTAATGATTTTCTTGTGATTTCCCTGGTGTTTCTACCTGTGTAATACTGTTGCTTATCAGAGTCTCCAGGAATTCTGCCTGATAAACTATGATAGATCAAAATTCAGTAATATCGATGTGAGAGCAGCTAGGGAAGTGAGAGGATACGAATAACAGAAATGTCCAAAATACCACTTTACTCAGGAAAATTACTTTTTCCCATTAGGAGAAGTCTTGGGGTGAAGGTGGGCTTGGTTTGGACAGAAGTAGTAAGGCTGGTCCTCCTCTTGGCTTCTCTTCACTTGTCAGATGGAGCTGCAGCTCACAGGGACACATCTGCATGATCACATCCTGCCATCAGCTTTTTGCATGGCTTGATTTGGTTGACGTTCCTTTAAAATAGAGTCAGCATTACATTGTGGGTATCCTTATACACCTGTTGCTGGTAAGGCTTGTATACCTTTTTCAAAACGCAGTAGGAGCTGAAGCATCAGCAGTCATTGTGGTGTAAGCCCTGGGACACTGCTCTGGCAATGGAGGCTTAGTCAGGCTTTAAAAGCTCCATGCTGAGCATAAAATTATCGGTGATGAGAAGTGAATTTTCACCTATTTTGGCTGCTTCTTGAGACTTCAAAAAATGTGCAAAATATGGATTCATTGCCCCATTGAGAAAGAATAAGGGGGTTTTGAGCTATGAGCCTGGCTTCTTTAAAAAGCCCTGAAACCACTTAAAAACAGTGCGTGTGTGTGTGTGTGCATACATGTATGTACTGGGGGGCAAGGAGGCAGAGGGAGTCAGAGATATTTAATTAACATAACCTGTTCTTTACAGAGTTTGACACACACAATCCTATCCAATTATCGAGAACATTTAACATCACCTAACTCCAGATAAAAATCTCTTCCCCCCTCCCGTGCCCCCTTTTAGCTGTAACTTAATACACAGAGACTAATACGGTACAAAACCATCTCACTGAGCCTTAAAATGTAAGATGACAATTCATGACCTTTGCCATTGACTGCCAGCCAAGTTACATACAGCTCAGGGGCTCAGTGGGCCACCATTTGTCACAGAACTGACAGTGAAATACAGCTCAGCCTATTGTTCTGCCGAAGCACCCTCAGCCCAGGGAAGTTTGCAGGATGCTGCCTTGTGTTCCCTGGGAGACCCTGCAGTGCTTCATTCCCTGGATAATCCAAGGGCCTTAAGTCACAGCCATCAGGGCAATGAGCTATTCCTTGGAACAGCTTTGGAAACTAGGGGTTACAGCATTGCCAGCCTGGAAAGGGTGAACAGGCATCATGCTTTGGGAAAGATCATTATATCTTGGATGAAAAAAGAAAAAAAATTGCCTTTCTCAACATCACAGTGTATTTCTACAGTAAGCTTCTGTATGTGAATACTATGTTCTGCACACTGGGGGTTGCTGTTCCCTCTGTGCACGTTTCATTTAGGCAAAGGAGAGAAACTGAATCAGACTGTTTACTTGGGTGTAGCTACTCTCCCACTGTGCTGGCCAAATTTGCCTTGTAGGCTTAGAAAAACAGCTAAGGGCCAAGCAGGCTGTCAGACAGCTATTCTTCACAATTTGATGCCCACAACTGCACGGGTACAATTGTGAGGCACTTTGCATTAAGCGAAATACACATGCACGCAGTGTAAATAACTGAGCACTCAATCTGACTGTGAAAAAGCTCTTTGCCTCCAATCACCACCTTCACAACAGGAACTAAGTTTTCCAGCTGACTCCTGAAGTCCCAAATTAACATCCTTAAAACCTCCATTTAACACTAGAGATACACACAAAAAATCTTCCTGCTTCCTACGTTTCTGCAGATGAGGATCCCAGAACCATCTGCATCTTGGTAGCATCGAACTGTTTGAGTACACATCTTTCGTTAAAATCTTAGCAGCACTGCTCCATACCTAACACCACAACAGCGTGGTCTTTGCAAATCCTTTGAGAGCTAACATGGTAATCAAAATGCATTTAATCCTAAAAACCATGCTGTGATGAAGATGTTGCTATTTTAATTAGTGCTCTAATTAAGTACCTATTTTGTACCTATTTGGAATGGCAGTGGTGCTTTCCTCTCAACAGAAGTAAAACTGCAAGAAAGCCATGTGCAGCCAGATCAGTGGTCCAATTCCATCAGACCTTCCAACTCATCAACCAGACTGCTGGGTTATCTACATAAAGGCACTCTCAGTTCTTCCCATCTGAGGATGCTTCTGATCACATGTATAAATCATACAGAGAAGAGAGAGACTACCTCTCCTACAGCCTACATGAAAGCTCAAAATGCTGCTCCTGCGGTGATGAATATCTGTTTGATGCCAAACAGCAGCAAAAGCACAATAAGAAAATGGGCAGAAATGCCTTGGAAATGGGAGATCTGAATCCCATGCCACCAGGCAAGTGTTGAGCCACTCCCTCAGGTGAGCTCCTGGACTGCCAAGCTGCCAAACAAAAAGAGAAGGAAAGATCTCCAGACTGGTTACAAGAAATGAGATGTTGGGATCCCAGGTCTTAGCATAGCCAAGTGTTCCAGATTTCCAGCCCACAGGGTTGGAAGTGTCCTGGACATGGTACCTTCCTACCTTCTAGCATCCTATGCTGCCACGTTGGTCTCATATATGATTCTCTATTTTAAAATGTAACAGCACATAAGCTTTGGTAAAAGAATACAAGCTTTAATTCTAAGAGCAAATATTTACACTTCTGCTTCTAAGCACGATGGTATTTGACACTGTCCAAATTAAAGCTGCAAATGTTAATCTGAGGCTCTAGTTGAAGTACAATGAATACAAGCCTTCTTCTTTGCTTGCCCAGTGACCTTAACCATTCTCTCTAGAAACATTCTTCCCTAGGATGCCTCCTTGATTTCTGGCTCATCACGTAAGTATTGCTGTGATAAATCCAGTAGGAACTTGCTTGTCATGTGTAAAAAGACTGACCATTTCTCTTTCTTGTGTTTAGCTATACATCATTTCAGAGAAAGAAGGAAGGGAGTTTGGCGGTTTTTCGGTTTTTTTTTATTCTGGTCACTGATCTTTTACTGTGAAAAAAACCCTAATTGTTAATTATGCTGGGTTTTGTTATTCATGCTGGTATTTTCAAACTCTAAAAGTTAGCTTAATTGGATTAGGCTTCCTAAGAGAGGATTAGAATAATTTAACAACGGAGTTGCAATCACAAGAATATGGTAAAGACTCCAGCATGTCAGATAGATAGGTCCACTCAGTCCAGTACTATATCTGATAACAAGCTAACTTCAGAGGCCTGTGAAAGGATACTGGAACAGAGTCAGCACCTAGTAATACCCTTTCAGCCTCCAACCTTTTGCAGACGCTGAGCTTCAGTTTGCATATAATAAATAAACCTTGGCAGGTCTTTTTCCTTGGGCTTTTTAGAAGAGAAAAGTCATGCTAACACTGGAAAATACACTGAGAAAATTAGATAAATATCAGAGCTCTGCTAAATTCAATAGATTTACATTTGAATAAAGCTGGTAGTAGAGAAAAAAATGAAGGTACATTTTAAAGTAGGCTACGGATAAGCAGAGGAAATCATCTTGACTGGAAACAACAGGAATATGCCCTGGTATTGTTTTATTCATCTTCAGGTTGACTCCCAGCTTCAGAATGTAAACTCCAACTACTCTATAATTTTTCTTCGTACTGTTGAACATCTGTACTCTTCCTTTATTTCAGCACATATGGCATGGTTATAATCACATTAATAGTAAGATCCACAGCAGTACAATTTGCAATTATGTTTAGTTTGAAACCAAGCAACTACCTCTTGGATATGATGCACATCCTATTTAAAAAAATACTGCCATTTATATATATATATATATATA
>WEKY01028460.1:66616-84742 GCA_013390045.1 Picathartes gymnocephalus | reverse complement strand
TATATATATATTGTAGGTAGAAATTATAGTAGAATAAGCCAAAACCTCTCAATGTATGTAATCAACTGACTTTTGCCTTCCCTCTACACAGGGATGCACCAGCAATGTGTAACATCCCCAGCAAAGTGTTCTGGCCACTTCTGAGAACTGAGTGTGATGGTCCTGCCACGTCCACACTCCATTTCCTACTCCCAGAAAGTAGGGGAGCAGTGAGTGTGCATGGTTTGTAACTCAGTCTTGGGTGCATTTGCAGAAGTTCAGAGGAGAAAGCAAGAAGCCTGGCAGCCAGGGATGGGACAATCTGCAAAGTGTCCTCAGAGCACTGGCTAGGTCTTTGTCAAATACTGTGCCATGGGTCTGGAGGATTCTCTCCAGTTTGTCTCCTCTTGATGATACAATTGATTATATTCTTACCCTTTTTCTTGAGAATTATATAAAGCAGAGCTATAACCAGAAAACACAAAGGATCACATTATGATGGATATGATCCCAACAAAGTGATGGAGTCACCATTCCTAGATCTATTTAAAAGTGTAGCTGTGGTACTTAGGCATGTGGCTTAGTGGTGTACTTGGTAGTGCTGGGTTAATGGTTGGACCTGGTGATCTTAAATGCCTTTTCCAACATAAATGATTCTATGATTCTATGGCACAGAAATGAATGTTTTAACTGCCACAATACAAACCCAAACTTTATTGTCCTCCTAAAATTCTTTGAATATGCATTTGATCAGGCTAAAAAAACATCCTGAGAAAGAAGAAGATTTGAATTCTGAACGTCTTGGGAATGGTATAATGCTAGGATTTACCTCCACTATGTTAACTGTGACTGTTTCCAGTCCTGAGAGGCGTTTCCAAGCTAGATTTAGCTTAGTTATGTTGCGTACTGACAACAACAGAGCTAAGGAGGCATGGACTATAACAGGCCAAAATACTTAATGTTCCTGGCAATCTTAAATTCATAATGAAGGTTATTACAAGAAGGGCAGCTCCTTATTGCCAAGAACACTGATAATTAGCTGGTTTGGTGGAAAACATGAAGATATTCATTACTGGAACAATTCATCAACTGCTGTCTTCTGAAACCATTTCAAGGGTCTTAGCCCAGTTTCCATTGAACATGTTCAGCCCACAGAAACACTGCCACACCTTGTACCTTCTCATGTCTCCCTTGACCAGTTCCAGAAGGGTCATCCTTTTGCTATGAGAAATTTCTCTGTCAGAGCACCTAATTTTATTGCTGCAACAGTGTTAGGGAGAATGTAATCCTTCACTAAGAAAGATAGGTTCATACTTAGAGTGACATTGCTTCAGGGAGGAAAATTTAAAACAACCCCTCCCTGAATTAAGGCTATAAATAACTAAAATTACTAAACTTCTTAAGCTATGATTGTCTGAAATAATTCATGTTCACATCCCATCTTTCTTGAAGTAAAAAGAAAAATGCTTCTGTAAAAACCAAGACAGAATAGGGAATCAGAAAAATTCCTACCCATGAACTTAAATGCATCGTTACAGGTGGAACTTCATCAGAATTTTAGCGGTACAAAAAACCAAGAAATAATAATGGTAGGGGTAGGTTATGTATGTATATAACATAGGAGGTTCTCTAGTCTTCATGTTCAAAGCCAGACTACTTAAGCAGTCATCTAGCAAAATCCCTTCCCATCATCAGGGAAAAATGGTGTATGTATATATGTGTATGTGAGGTTTGGAGAACTAAGCATAAAGGTAATTTCAAATAAAGAAATATCGTCTTGTTAATGTGCTGGTGACGATACCCCTAGTCCCACACTGTGATTTATAACACTCTTTGTGAAACAAAGTATTGTGGAAATTTCTTCAGTTTATTTGAGCTTTGCATTAACCAGTGTATTTCTATTTTGCAGTGCTGGGAGCAGACAGCCTTGAGATGCAGGGCCACTGCCCAGAAGAGGAGTCAGCTCCACACAATTTCCCGTGTTATGACACCTTGCCTTGCAGCACAGCCACACAGCCTCCAAGTGCCTTGGACCAAACCTGCTCCTTGACAGGTAAGGTGTGCTCCTGGGGGAAGGCAATGAAGACAAATGGTGGAACATTCTGAGGGTGCTGTTATTGGCACCTCCCTTCATCCTGCCTGTGGAGTCAGCCGCACCAGAGCACAGGTCCATGCATCCTCCCAGAGAGCTCCTGGGAAGTAAACACATGCCAGTTCTGAAAAATGCCAAGGGAAAGCTGACGCTGCAAGACAACGGTGCTATGAGCAATGTTTGATATCTGCTCTTGGAGGATTATTCCTGACTTAATCTCTTCAACTAACACCTTTGCAGGAGGTACCTTTTTTAGAACTTTGAATAATGACCATCCGTCCGCTCCTAGACTTTGCACTTGGAGCAAGAAGTGCAGCCACAAGCTGATTCTAGCTGCCTTGAGGAGAATAATGGGACCAGTCAGGTTATCTGGCAGGTTTCCCCTTGGGTTCCTTATTTGCTGTTCCTTTTACATGCAAGTTTGTTTTCCATTCAAGTATCAGTCTATGTGGCTTGCAGAATGGGATTCACCTAGCAAGAATGCTAAATTTCTGCTGAGAACATGCTAAAAAGTGAAGTCTGAAGAAAGCAGAATGGTTGCTCTCCAAAAGGCCCCATCTCTCTTCATTGACTACAGAGTGGATTTGGCTAGTTTATATTACACACCAGGCTTTTGTACTCTCAGAAGTAGGTGAGGTAAATTTCATTTTCATCAATTACAGGAGCTTGAGCTATATGTTTTGAATTCTGAGGTGATGAGCTCTACGTAAAGCAGCTTATCAATGAAATTTTATGTCAGCTTAAAAACTCTGCTGAGTATCAGCAGGAGGCAGATCCAAGTACTTAGTTTCTTCTGAGCCCCCTGCTCTGTTCAGAGGTGTTGACCAGCAGCTTCTGTCATTATTCCAGGTTTTAATCTAAGCATATACTGGGCAATCTTCTCAGTAATAACTATTTCAACAAATACTAAGCACAGAAAGGGTAATAATAGCAGAATTTTCAGAAGGTTACTAAAAATGTTTACCAGAATATCCTTTGAAACCACAGCAGTATAAACCAAAGCTCTTACTCAAATTTTAACCCTCAGGTCCACCTACACACACACAAACAAAAAAATTACCCTCCTTTGGAAGTACCTTGAGAGCAAGTAAATTATGCAACTGAAAACTGCAGTTAGACCTGTTTTGTTTTTCTTAGCCTGGTATTTTGCAGTGAGGATGCTGACTAACTCAGTCAAAATCTGATAGTCTGCTACTATTTTCCCATAATTTTCCTAGAGGGATAAACAGATTTTTTTCTCAAATTGACTGGGAAAGCACAAGAGTTAGTAACTTCACAGTCAAATACATGCAATAAATTTTAGAAATAATGAAGAAACCACTGTGTACATGTGGGTGTGCAGTTCACAACAGCTTGAACTAATTTGGCTTCTGAGACCTGAGTGACCAACTCTCAGGCTAGCTTTGAAAGAAAACATGCTTCAAAAGAAATTTGTACATTCTGAAAATCTGAAATATTTTATTAGTTTTAAGAAAACTTAATTGGCTTTGAAAATATTTGTTTCTATGGGCTTCTGGGACTGACATTAAAACATGGTGGAACTACAGAAAAGTTTTGAATACACTAACAAGGATGATGTTCAAAAAAGAGACAAAATTGATTAGGATTTGCCAGCTTGAAAAAGCGACAACCAGGGGAAAATATATCACTTACAAAGAAATTAGAGTATCACAGATAAAAAGATGTAGGGAAAAGAATACTCAATGTTTCTAAAAATACAGGAGAAGAAAACAATGAAAATGACAAGGCAGAGAGGTTAAAATGTACAGGAGGAAGTGTTGAAGGGTTTTTTCCACAGAGACTTCAGTTAAATAGTGGAATTCATTGGCAGAAGACACTGAAGGCCATATGTATATGCAAGTACAAAAGACGACAGGAAAAGCAGATGGAAGAAATGTCCATAAAGAGCAATGAAACAAAACTCTGAGGAATCAGGGACTGGCTCAGGGAGACTTCTGAGTGCAGACTGTTGGAAGCTGATTAGGAAAACAGGGAAAAATATCTTTGTATGTTTGCCTTGTTCTTGTGCTTTCTCCCCAAACATATGTTGTGGGTGACTCTCAGAAATTTGATGGGTTTCTTGGACTTCTCTCCTGGTCCAGTGTAGCAATTTTTATACACTTATGTAGTCAGTGTCTCTCCCTGGATCTCCTTCATTCTTGTGACTACAAACACTAAAATTTCCCAGTGAAACCATAGCTTCCAAGTGTACTTTGTCAAAGTTGGTGAATTTTCTAATATGTCCCAGGTCCATTCTTCTCAAGTTATCTATCAGGCCTTTGTCTCCAAAAATTCTCCAACTTGGTCATATTGAGAACTCTGATCTATATTTCTTGATACAAGCTTTGGATATAAGGAGACTTATCTTCACATGCATTTTTTCTTAAACACTATCAAAACAAAATCTTTTTTTAGCAAATAGGTAAAATATATCTAGTGACATTCTTCCAATATCAAACAATCAAACTGCAGTAATGAGCATGCATTTTGTGAATAACAAATATGGTGAAAGCAATTATTAAAATTAAACAGAAAACTCCTTTTAGCAATTTTAAAACCATATTTGATGGAATGCATTTTTTAACTAGCCAGAAGTGTGAGCATGAGAAAGATGCAAGAGCTAAAGCCAAAACAATAAGTCACTGTTCAGACTTACAGATGAAGGAAGTATGAGCAACTTAAAAAGAAACTGAGAACTGGTAAATAGAGAAAATAATAAATGCAAATAAATCACAGCTGCAGAGGGAATTACAGAAAGTTAAATGTTTGATGATGTGAAATCTAAGTAGTTTAATTCTAAGTGTTAATTATTTCAAGTGCCTTTTGCAGCATGCTGAGTTTAGTGAAACAGTATGAATCACTGTCTAGCCTTAAATATGAACCATAATGGAGTTTATTTCAGTGATGGTGTCTGTTTTCTGGTTTTTCTACTACAGCAGTCCTCAGGCATTGTTTATTTTGGGGGTTTAAGGCCCTTTCCCTAGCTTCTGTACAGCACAACAACTCATCTTTCACAAATGTGTTCATACCTGAGCTTAAAGGCAGAAGTACTATTTTGCATTCCCCTATGGGGAAGAGATGCCTTGAAACATATATTGATATCACTGGTTATTACAGCCACCAAAAGTTTGGTCTCAGAATGGATCTGTGCTGCACATCAAGCCGCAGCAATGTTTTACTGGAGCTCTGCTTGAAATATTGGT
The DNA here is from genome assembly GCA_013390045.1 of Picathartes gymnocephalus. Lineage (NCBI taxonomy): Eukaryota > Metazoa > Chordata > Aves > Passeriformes > Picathartidae > Picathartes > Picathartes gymnocephalus. The sequence continues at coordinate 79,468 of WEKY01028460.1, read as the reverse complement.
TCCCATAGGTATGGGATTTGGGATCCTGGTGCTCTTGGTTAACTCAAAAAGCAAAGACATCTCTGAAGTTGCCATAATATGTTTGGGGTTTTTTATTCATGCCTCGACTCTTTAGGGATTCACTGATGATGCGCTGAAGGAATGATTCAGATCCTTCAGGAAGAAAGAGATTTTGGGCTTTTTTCACTTTTCCTTGGTTCATTGTGTCCAACACAATAGAGCACTTCAGAAGAACACAAGTTAAAAGATTCCCCTCATGCACATACCCCAACTTTCTCATGGATGCATTATGAAATTCAGTTTATAATACAATAAACAATTACATATGGAGAAGTTTTTAATTTCTTACAATAGCAGCCTTCAACAATTTAAGAACTAAATTCCAGACATAATTTGCAAGTATCACTACATCTCAGTTCAGCATTAGCTTTTGTGGATGCTATAGAGGGAGGAATTGTCAAGTTTAGACAACCACACTGCTTATGTGAGAATGTCTACTAAATTTCAAAACTAAAGGAAGTCTTAGGAACTTATGGAGTTGCTTACATAAATCATAGTAAGATCATGTCTATATCAGTAGAAGTTTAAATGTTAACAAAAATTCTCTGGTAAGAAATGAGCTATTATTTGTCCATGAAGTGCAACACATTTATATACCACTATGTAAATAAGGATGATAAAATATGATCTAGATATTATCTCAGAATCCACGAGGTGGCAGTGTCATAGTTTTCTTAGTATTGCATGCTAAAACATTAATAGTATTTTAAAAAACATTATATTTTATTATATCACATATCATTATACTGTTTATCACCTCAGGCTGAAAAATTTAGGGAATTTTTTTACACATCTCCTTCATTTCTAAAACCTACCAAGGAAAGATTATTTTCCTAAGAAAAGGCAGAAACTGTTGTATAAAGATATGGAGCTGGGATCCTGTAAGGCATCTGTCATGGTCTTGAGTGTTCAGTGCTGGGGTGTCTACAGAAGCTTGTGAAGGATTCTGAACTCAGATGTGATTATATCTTGCAACCAGAACATCACATCAAAAAATCAGCCAGTCCTCCAAATCAACTTTCATTTACAGTGGTAAAGCTAAAGTAAAAAACAAATGGCAACTTCTTCCTATTTCATTTTTATTTAGAAAACATTGACTTTGTTATTTAGCAAAAATATTAAATGTTAGGCCTATTTTTGCTCATATCAGATCACTTTAATAAAAAGCTCCTTATCTAGAAAACACAAAATATGTCCCTATGTACATGTAAATATATCTGCATTATGTTTTTTAAAATAATAAGACTACAGACCTGCTAAGAATATTTAAAGAGAGAAATACCCTTGTCCTATTCTACTCTTCCCCAGGAAACACCACATCTCTATTGTAAATGAAGGAAAAGGTCATGAAGAATTTAGCATGTGGTTTCCTTTGAATTCCCAGGCTACCATTGCCTTTGCACCCGCTGCAAGGCTGTTTGCAGGCTGGTTTGCTCAGTCCCAAGGGTTGGGGTTGTGGCCATCTCCCAGCTGCTGGCTCTGTGCCCAGTGGAGCCGGGTGGCCCGCGCGCAGATGCCGTCACTTTGAGAAGGTTGATGTGATTGGACAGATCGCATCCGGCAGGACCCGTCAGATTCCCAGGAGGATGATTAATTAGTGTAATCTTATTTAAACTCAGTATGTCAATTTCAATCTTTTCTACATGCAGTATGAGCTTTCCTCCCTTATTCTAGTGAGCCCTTCAATAAACACCAGGCCATGTGAGGCCACGAATACACAGAGCTGTTATCAGCAGAGATGGTGCTGGGAGTCCGTAGCTGCTGGGATTTCCTAGCTGCTGGGATTTCCTAGCTGCTGGCTTTTCTAGTTGTCTGTCAGAGCAAGAGCTGCACAGTTGGCTAACTCAACCTGTCAACACCTTCCAAAACAACTGGTTAGGCTCTGTGGCAGCTATAGTGCTCTTCTTAAAAATTCATGGCTGTGGCTGTACTTCTTCCTTCTCTCCTGACCACTCAGTGTGATCTTCACCTCTCCTTCTCCAACCCTCCACATGGCTCTGACTCCTACTCCCTTTCACTGTTCTCCCTCCTGGGATAATCTTGCCCACACATAACATCTCAGCTGTGGTACCAGCTCTTTTGCCATTCCAGACTAAGCCACATGAAGAAGACAACCACCTGGAGGTGCCTACTTGCAGGTGTCCACATGTGAGCTGGCTACTCAGGTCACACCGTATGGAGGTGTAATTTATACCAGCAGCCAGGTCAGGAAACAAGCAGATATCTAAAGTGAGTCCCAGCACACACAAGATAGACTTTACCCTTCTATCTGATCCAGTCTTTAGGCTTCTCTGAATATCTTCCATCTCCAGCAGCTCAGGTCAAACCTGGTTAAGAGAGAGCTTTCAGCCTTCCTCAAAGCTTCGTCACCTGTATCCTGCTGCAAGCCCAAGTCATGCTGCCACCTCAGACCTACCTGCAGATGCCCAGACCTAGCTGGTCTGTAAATCACAGGTTCTGTCTGAGGGAGATCTCTGCAGCCTTTCAAACCCACCTGTAGCCATTCGGAGCAGTGGCACTCAGCTCTAACACCGGACAAGGGGATCAGGCAGAACCAGCTCTGAATCCCTTCAAAAGACATGGAGGCAGCTTCCCATGCAGGACAGAGGCATGAAAGTTTTGCACTCAAGCTGGTGAAAAATACATCAAAGTTTGATTAGGGGGTCCCTTACTGGAAACTTTCAGATTTAAATAGCACCCTGCTCCACACAAAGCAAATGTTTATACACTATTGAAGTTATGAGGATATGAACAGTATAAGAGAAACAAAGTGTCCAATGATCCAAAATGTCTGCAATCTCTTTGTGTCCATTTAAGAACTATCTTCAAAACTACTGTGACAGAAGTAGATCAGGAGGTCAGCTAGATCAGGTATCTCATTAGCCATACATTAACTGAAATTTTAATAAAACTGTTAATTATCACAACCAGTGAAATTCTCCCTGTATGTTTTGCTGCACTTTTAATCTTAAGAAAAAGACAGAATTCTACTGTGTGGTCTAATACTACCTTTCATAATGAGAAAAAACCCAGAAGTCTAGAGTCAAGAAATTTAGGATAAATTTAGGAGCTATGTACGTGTTGGGGTTTTATGGTTTTATTCATAGATTTTGTTTGCTTTCTTCCTCAAAAGCAAAGTGGCCTGCTCCAAAATCTCTTGGACAACACTGGAGATAACTCACCAAGAATATTTCCATTGAGAGTCGATCTCATTTAATTGGTTTTGAAAATTCCATCTTTTGCATTCTCCTAGGTGCTTCCCTTATAGCACCTCAGGCAAAGAAAGCTGGGTTCTTCTTGTTCATCTATGTGTCTATAATTGAGGTGCAGATAGGAAGATGTCCTACGTTTTGAATCAAGTGTATGAAGAAAAATAAAGTGATTCATATTTTAAATGCATTGATTTAAATTCTCAGATGTTTTTCTCTCTGTTGCTGTTTACTATAAAAGGAGACCAGACCAAGATCCTTGGGCGTCTCACAAGGCACATGAAGTGGTCTGGCTCTTGCCTGGGTGAGGGAATGGCTGAGAGCCCACCTCTGACCCAGAGGCCATTCCACAGTGGGGTGATGGGGCTGGAGATCTTCCTTTCCCTCCTAGAAAGCAGCAGCCTTTTCTTTTTATCTCCAGTCACACCTCCACCCCAGCCACTCCCCTGACATGTTTGGGTTGAGATTAAGCTTGTCTCCTGATTAATGCCAATAGGATGTGTGCAATGAGACACATCGCAGCCTTCTGAGATAATGTTAACAGTTATTACATCATAATTGTCATTAAAGAGCACTAACACATACCAGCGAAATGTTTGTAATACATTTTAGCTCTCAGAAAACCTTAAAAGCTACTTGAAGATGTAAAAGGTCTGTCTAGCTTGCACATTCAGAGGAAATTGAAAACCTCCAACAGATGGCCATTCCTGCATTGCCCTCAGTGCAACTTCTGAGGGATTCTCAGCCCTGTTCCTTTGTTCCTCTGGGGACTGAGAGGACAGGCTGAAGGGACCTGGATTCTTTGAAGCAGACAGATGACCTCACAAGCTAGCATGACCAAGGTGACCTGGGTGACCTTCATAAGGTGACCAGGATGCTCAAGGCAGATGATCTAAATAATTCTGATTTCTTCCCTGTTTCTCAAGAAGTGGTTGCAGACAAAAATCATTGGATTTCACAAACAAGCAGCTATGTGAGCAGCCAGATAAACAAGTAAGTTACTAATGTATAGATTAACAACACAACATTGGCAAAAGGAATATTTTCAGAATTAGCATCAGAGCTCAGGGTCCCAATTTCAAAGCTGTGATTTTAATTTTATTTTCACATGAGGCTTACCTCTGACCTATTTAGGCATCAAAAAAAACCCTATTTCATTTAGGACTTTTGGACATTCAGGAAGATAATCCTACATCAGACCTACTTTCATCCCTCAGCTTCTCTAAAAGTTTTCTTCCTGTCTTCACTTAGTCAAGACAGTAGTTTTCTCTGTTCTTCAGTCCCCCATCAGTAAAATGAAGCTAATAGTACTTCCCAACAGTGACTTTTGGGGTAGACTAAGACAGCAGGAGTTCTTCAGTATGTTAGCATGGGAGACAGCAATAAGAGGGAACAACCTAAGTAAAAAAGAAGAAAAGAAGGGTAAAAATCTTTCTAGTCTCTTAGTTCAGAGTCAAACTTTGGGAGCAAACATGGGAGTCAATCAGAGCTGGATTTGTCCTGATGGTAATTGCAGCTTTTATACGATCATTTAAATTGTCTGTCAAATGAAAATATTTCTGTATAATGAGCATGCTATTAAAAACACCCCTGCCAAACCGAGGGCAGACACAGTCACCATATCTATGAGGGACTGACACAGATTCACAGCTACCACTGGGGCCAGTGAACACCAGGGCACAATGCCTGAGCCTTCCACAGCCCTCCACAGCAGGCTGGGCAGGTATTCAGAGTGAGTATCATGATTTAATTTGAAAAAAAGCATCAACTTCCAGTCTCTCACTTCTGATGTACTCATTATACAGCTAAATCTCCTGAACTGGATAGGTTTTGTCCTACTGGTCCCCTCTTTCCTGCTGTACACTTCTTGGTGGGGTGCTTTTGTTCCTTCTTAGAGATAAAATTAAATCTACGAAAGTGACCAAAATCAGTAAGGTGTTCTTACAAAACCCATGTTTTAACTTTGAATTTTGCCTTTGTTAAAAATCTCTCAGCAGATAGAGGGAAGTGAAACATAAAATTACCATGCTGAAGTAATCCCTCTTGGTTTGGCTCAGTATTTCCTCTAAATTCCTTGTTTCATTTGATTTGAAAATGTTCCCAAACTCAGAGTTAAACTTTAAGCTCACCTAAGTACTTGCTGGTATGTTTAAACATGTCTTCTCCCTGTATGTTACACAACAGTGCTATTAGCTCCCAAAGGAGTACAAACAATAAAATTGTAATAATAGTATAAGGACACTCTGATTTTTTCCTTCTTTTCTTTTCTTTTCTTTTCTTTTCTTTTCTTTTCTTTTCTTTTCTTTTCTTTTCTTTTCTTTTCTTTTCTTTTCTTTTCTTTTCTTTTCTTTTCTTTTTTGTTTTGTTTTTTGGTTTGCTTGGTTTATTTGTTTGTTTTTTGTTTGGGGTTTTTTTTTTGTTGTTTTGTTGGGGTTTTTTTGTTGTTGTGGTTTGATTTGGTTTGGTTTGGGTTTTTTTGTGAAGAAATGTACTGCTATCAATATAGATGTTTTTAAGGACACAAATATTTCCTGGCTACATATTATGGGTGTGCTCCTGCCTAATTTAAAATTATGGGATTTTAACGTTGACTTCATTTTCCATAGCATTACATTCATAATCAGCACATGTGTCTAATTAAATAATGAAAGTTATTGAAAGAAATTATCTCCTATCAAGATTTTCATGAGTGGGGCTGTATCCTAAACCAGCCTTATGAAGTAGAGCTTTTGGCAAATACAATATGCTTACATCATTACAGAATTAACTATGTTATTCTAAAGTTAACTTAACAATGTAGATTCTTTAATGATAATGAACCAAATCCAAGCCTGACTTACAATAATTTAGCTTGGTAACAGAATACATTTCTCTATCTTTAAAAATGTATCAGAATAGGTATTGTATGTAAAATGCAACACAATCTAAACAACATCTGAGAAACATCTTATGTTTAATGACATTGAATAAAAAGCCACTATGAGATTTTAGAACTGTGCTCCAATTCTTCAAGGAGATGTAGAAGACAAATCTTACACACTCAATGTAAAGTGACCCAGTTTTCCAAATTGACAAATATTTGTGTGTATAAGCCCCTGGAGGTGGGGAAAAGATGATGATGACATCTAGACACAGCTCCTCAAAACTAAGCATGTCAGGCAAATTGCCACTATAAACGACATCAGTCTGAGGTTTTGCCAAAGACCTCGACTTCGGTTGTTACAGAGAGCTAGGACCCAAGTTCCCAAGTCTGCAAACACTTGTGTATGCAACTGGTTTCATTACAAACCATTCTGAAATGCCTCTCCTTTCTTTCCTCTTGACACATGGTTAATGTTATGCCAAGAAAATATAGATCGATACAGGATCTCATTTTTTCTGTACTCTCTGGCATTTTATGAAAGTTTACAAAGACATTTTCTAGTTTTAAAGTGTTTTCCTCTCTCATACATGCTGAAAAAAATTTATTGAGGAAAAAATCTTTGAGTTAATTTGAAAACAGGAAAAGTGCTATAAATGCAAGAAGTAAATAAGCAGAAAATAAAGGGGCTTTTTCTCCTCAAAATCACTGTTCCACTCCTTGGAGATAATCCTTACACCAGCATTGCCTTAAGGAGTAGCATTCTGAGATGCTTTCAGACAAAGGAGAAATCTGAAGGTGATGGTTCTCTTTCAACGCACAGGAGTTCACTAACAGTATTACTTGTGCAAAGGGCAACTGCAGAGCTGTGTCATGACCTGCAAGGATGAGCACAACTCCAAAAGCCAGGCTGCAAATGCCCGTGCCACTCGGCATCACCTAACTTGGACAAGTACTTAATTTTAGGCATCTGCTATCTCTAGGGAAGCTTATGCCCTCCAAAAGTAGGCTGAATCAGAACTGTGTTTGCTCATGCACGCTCACACGCGTGTTAGCATAGTCACACCCTTCCCCTGCTCACCAGGTGCACACGTAGCTGGAGGCAGGATTTGTTCCTCTGCTTTTAAATGGGCAGATTTTCTGTTTTCAATGGTCTGGATGCTATGCCCTTGGTAAATACCAACAGCAAACTGAGGGGAGGTAGGGTGGGGGCAGGAGGGCAGTGGGGAAAGGCTGCACCTGCATTACAGGAATCAGACTTAGACTTTAGGAAACTTTCTAGCAGCTAGTCCAAAAATAATCCTGGAAATATAAAAATCTGAGTGATTTCCCTACTAAAGAAAAGCAACATGTCTGCAGTTAAAACAAAGGGGTGGTGATGTTCGAATTCATTTAAAAGGTATGAAAAACAATGTCAAGAAAGAGTTATGCATTTTAACTAAGTGTGCAATAGTGGTAAAGGTATGAATATAATACATAGCAATTTGTTCACTTTGTAAATATTTTAATTTTGAGTACCATCAGGTTTGCTTTCAGTTATGCAAACAAATCTACTGTTCCAAAGTGGCACATCTATGATACTGACTTTGGATTTTGTCACTGTGCTTTGCCTGAAGCAGTTCATGCTGAGCTATGCTAAAAAAGTTCTCTACAGCCTGTGCTGGAAAGCCTTTGCTGCTGCAGTGTGAGCTCAGTGAATGCACCAAGGGCTACTGCACTTCTGTCATTTTCAGGGATGTGAATACAAAGACTATTCAGCTTTCCATCCCTGAAACGATTTCTTGGGTTTGTATGTTCAGAGGTACTCATTCAGGGATTTAATGTATTTCAACACCACTAGGAAAGGAGGCGAGGTTCAGGTGGGGAGCAGGGAGACCCATACCATCTCCTCCCCTGCCTTCTGGAGGGTGAGGTGCCCTCTCCAGTTAAGCTGATGTAAATCTCGGCTGCCATGAGCCCGCCCTTCTCCTTGGGTTTCTGACCTCGTCCTTTTGCAGCACTAGCACTCACATTACTGCATAGCAGATGGATTTGAAGAGCTAATCTATCTGTAAAGTAATCTTTGTTCTTTTGAGTGATTAATTTTTGCTGGATTCCTGAACTTCATGTACCAGTTTCCCACGTGATCACCAAGGATCTGGGCCTGGCACTAAAAGGACACAGACCCCTGGCAATCCAGACTTCAGATGCACTAACCCCATAAATATTTTCCTCCATATTCAAGAATTACACTCGATGCATTCACCATTTGGATTTTAGAATGGCTCAGTTGTGGTGTTCATTTACAAGTAGAAAGACAAGGAGGAAAACCTTAACAACTTAAACAAAAGACTTCCCTTTGCTCAGAATTCACCTATCTTCCACAGTGCAATAGGTGGGAACACCTTTGGTTATGATCTGTGTTTCCATACAAACAGAGAACTGCCCAGGGTAGCTTAGTTGTTAGATATTAAGACTTCTAACTGCAGACTTCTCTTCCTGGCTTTGCAAGAGACTTTTGCAAACACCAGTCACAGGCTGAAATTTCTTCCAGTGACATTGTTTACTCTCTTACAAACAAACAGAAAGTACTTATTTAGTTTTCAGACTCTATGGGCTTAGTTAATAAATGGCTATATAATAAATGCCATAAAATGCAGTGATGATCAAATCTTTGGAATCTAGAGATCTAAGTAGCAATTGTGATATTTAGCCTGGTTTCCAGAGAGGCAAACCACATCATGGGCATTTTTTCTCCAAAGCCCAATCCCCCAGTCAACACTGTCTCCCTACCCACTGCGTGCTTTTTGAGCCCAGGAAAGACAGTGAAAAACAGATTGTGTCAGAGTTACTTGAGGGACAAAGTAGTCACAGGAAAATGTGCCTCTGGCACAACCCCTTCCCTGAGCTGACCCTGGCACTTGCAGTGAATAAGGGTCTACAGGAAATACAGCTCCACGTTACCCCAGCCGGCTGTTGCACTATAATTTTTCCCTTGGATCACTGGTCTGTGAGGCAGTTGAATGGGGTGGGTTCACCTAAGGCTCTTATTTTGTTTATCAACCTCCAGGGAGACTCAGACTCAGCTATTCTGAGTCCACATTGCAGGGTTTGGAGACAGGAGGGTACCTGATACCCACCACTATGAAGCTCAGCTCTAGAGATATTTGTCTTGTGTGTTTTTAAGCATTAAATTAATTCCTTTCCGCTGTCTTGCTCCTTCTGAAATCATTTACTCATGAGTAAGCTCTGCTAAGTAAGAAGTCTCTGGAGTCTTACAACGACATTTGCATTTTATATCTGCTCCCAAAGGTGTGAATGACTGCAGCAGAGGACAAAGAGTAAATCCTCTGTGGTACCATATTGCTGTGGTGCCATATAGTGGACTGTGATTCTACAGCAATGCAGAGTAGATTCGTGTTTGATTCTGCACTTTTAGAAAATGTGGTTAGATCCAGATTTACAGAGGTATTTAAATATAATTTTTCCTTATTGAAATTAAGTATAAATAGGAAACATAAGTCTGTGGACTTGATTCTGCTACCTGTAGTTATCATAAATAACTTCTTAGGTTCTGAACTGAAGTCACAATGAAACCCATAAAACTGAAATGGACACTTCAGTGTGTTGAGATGCACTACTGCCAATGCACAGAAATATAAATCATCTTCTGTTTTCATTCCTCGTGTTTACATTTGAAAGTTTCACTTCAACATAGCCTTGCAATTCATTTTTCTAACTCTATGCTTGTATTTTTGGAAATGCAATAGCGTTTGCTCATCAGCTTCCTATCTCAAAACACGTCAGGGCTGGAAAGCATGTGCCAATACACTCCCCAGCGAGTTCCAGTTCTCTTACTGAACATATCACCCTCATAGACTCTCCTTCACACTTCTGAATTGTTTTTTCCAGTGCCGTCAGCTTTCTAAAATGTGTCACACTATCTTATGCCAGACTGCAGAAGACCAGCTCCTTTAGGACAGGAGAGAGAAGTTAGGAAAACCTATAAAGAAACCAGGATGATGAATAAGAAGATCATAGTTTCTTTTTCACCCATAACTTCACCTTAAAGGTGTTTCAAGCCTCTGAGATGTTCGGGGTGCACACATATCACTGCAAGCATCATGAAAGGAGTATCAGACGATTATCAAAGCTTCAGTGCAGTGTCACTGTCTCATAAAACTAATCTAAAATAACATGGCATCAGCATGGTCGAAATGGAAAGGAAACATCTGTTTCTCTTGTTTATGTTAGTGACAATCCATTTGTTAGCTTTAGAATTGCACAGGCTGTTCCACTGATAACAGCCTGGGCGCTGCCTGTTCAGCCCAGGCAGGTGCACAGCAAACTCAGGAACAGACTAAGAACAGATGACATGAGGGGCTGTCCTTAGGATGAACTCCGAATTTAAATCTTTTTCTTTATCACTTTCTTTCAAAACTTATAAGGCAGATTCTTCCAAATTTGGTGCGACTGTATGGGTGCACAATGACTGACTGATCACTAACTAGTGAGCAGTACAGTCTAATTGTAGCCATGCCTTTCCCTGGGGAGGCCTGGCACTGTGTCTTCCTTTCCTAACCATTGCTGAGTATTAATTGAAATAAAGGTTATTGAAGTAAATGTACAGATTTCCAGAGACTTCAAAAAATGAGATCTCATCAGTCATGAAGTTTAACAGAGACAGAGTGCTGAATTCTGCACCTGAGACGGGACAACACTGGATGTACGGACAGACAGGAAACAAGAGGTTGGAGACCAGCACTGTGGAAAGGGAACTGGGGGTCCTGGTTGATGGCAAACTGAATTCGAGTCAGCAGTGCCTGGCAGCCAAGAAGACCAACCATGTCCTAGGATGCATCAGGCACAGCATCACCAGACAGGCAAGGGAGGGGATTGTCCTCCTCTGCTTTGCACTGGGGCAGCCTCACCTTGAGTGCTGGGGGCAATTTTGGGTTCCACAATGTAAGGAAAATATAAAGGTACTAGAGAGCATCCAAAGGAGGGCTACAAAGATAGTGAAGAGCCTTGAGGGAAAGCCATATGAGGAGTGGCTGAGGTCTCTTGGTCTGTTCAACCTGGAGAAGAGACTGAGGAGAGACCTCATTGCATTCTACAACTTCCTCTCAAGGGGAAGCTGGGGGGCAGGCTGCCCTCAATCACACGTCTGTTTTTGCACAGAGTCAGCTTACAGCTAGGTTAGATGTCTTTATCATTAGCGCCGGCAAGTCCATAGGAAAGGGGAGACAGATAAATTGTGAAAGTGCTGAAGACTAGCAGAAGGCTGACTAACTTCTTTTCTAAAACATTTTGTTCTGACATACATCTTTGTACACATCATGGTGACATCCAAGGCCTAAAACAAATACATACAATATTTAATTTTCCTTACAAAATGTTTTGATGTAAGGTCTGACATTTTTCCCATGGTTAATCATGAAACTGGGCAGTGTTTCTTACAGTTCTTTGTACTTCACTCACGAAAAGCATTCATCGGTTGAAATCGTATGATTAAGGGGAGCAGAGTTGGGGCCAAAAAAGGAAGCAAGCAAAGGGAAAATAGATGTCTCCAGTAACTTCTATTGGAATAAGGAGCCTTTCACTTAAAATCTGGTTTAAATCAGTAGCTGCTGAAACTTGTTACCAGAAAAAAAAGATGGATCCTTTGCTGCATGCCCCAGTGTTGAGACTTGCAGTCTCTCGGCAGCTCCACAAGTGTACATTGCGTAGTCAGTACTGCTGAGTGACTCAGTTTCTCAGCACTTCTGAAAGATGAAGTCATCATCTGCTCTGCAAACCTTGTGAGAGAGAAACCCCAACCTGTGCAGTTTAGTATCCTGTAGTACATATGGGGGGAGACAGCTACTTGACAATCTATATAAACTGAGGTGATTTACTTGAATTACATGTGGACAGACATTTAAAGCACAGTCAGCACTGACACCATGATAGTGCAATATGGCTAAATTTGTTCACTACTACACAGCCTGGGGGGGGTCTCCAGACAAGCCTAGGGGTGCCCATATCTTGACCTCTCAGGGTTAGACTTTAGCATCAGTCAGGCACTGACACCTTATGGTGGGTGCCCAGGGGCTGGGAGTGAGGAGGGAGGCTGTGCCTGTATACCACTGGTACCTACTTGGCCTGAAAACACCGAGGTGCAGGATAAGGTCCGCCAAGGGTCCACCTCCTGGCTTTCCCCATCTGGGGAGTGACAGCCATCCCTCCTACCCCCGGGCTGGGGGCGCCTGGCCGGGAGGGACGAGGGGAAAAAAGGAGGGGATGGGGAGCGAGAGAAGGAGGCCCCCCCTCCCTCCTTCCCCCCACCGCGAACCCGGGCTCCCGCGATGTGGTGAGTCACAGGCAGGTCAGGACCGCGCCGGAGGGGCGGAGGGAGCGCGGGGACCGGCTGATTTACCACTGGGAGCCGCCACCAGCGCGGCGGAGGCGCCTGAGGGAAGGGCGCCGAGAGCCGCCCCGCAGCCCAGGTGCTGTGCGGGAGGGAGGGACCCCCTGCCCGCCGGGGCGAGCAGCCCCTGCCGCCCCCAGGTAGGGACCGCAGCGCCGGGCTGGGGCCAGGGGGAGCCTGAGCCTGCGGGGCGGAGGGGAGCGGGGCGGAGGAGAGCGGCAGAGCAGCGGAGGTGCGTCGGGCTGCGCCCCGCTCCGCCCCGCTCGCCCGGGCTGGGCCGGCTGCCGGGCCAGGACCGCGGAGCCAGCCCAGCCCACCGGGGTGCAGTGCTCGCC
>WEKY01028460.1:54217-65161 GCA_013390045.1 Picathartes gymnocephalus | reverse complement strand
TTTTTTTTTTTTTTTTCCCCCTTCTCTTCAGAGGTTAACCACTGCATGGCAGCTCTTTATTGGTAAGCTAAAGGTGTACATGTTGTGGCTGGAGAAGGGTTTATAGACGTGTTATTTGCTCAAGTGTAGATGACAGTGCAGCCATAGATTGATGTGAACTCACTGAGTCAGGGCAAGGCAGCCAGAAAACCAAAATTCATCAGAGATTCAATGAAAAGCTCGTGAATGCAAAACTAAGTAGCAAGTGTTGTCTTCCCAGGACTGCCTTTCCCATCCTAATTCTCCTGCATTTATGGTTTTCTGGTATCTTAGCTGATGACCTGGAACCTCTTCTTGCTTGTCCAATGCAATCGAAGGGTGCAACCCATCTACTCTTATTCTTCTATGATCTGCAAGTGCCTGCTCTGTATTTTTCAACTCAAATGAGAAATTCAAAGCCTGCTGCCTCCCAAATCTGGCTTCCAGAACTCGAGACTAACTGCACAGCCGGCTGCAGTGCAAGAGCAGCAGTCTTGCCTTCACAGCCACAAAGGGAACCTGATGCCGGCAGCATGCTGTGCTGGGGTAGCCAGAGAGCCAGAGCTGCAGTAGTGGGAGTCACAGAGCACTGGATGATCTGCTTTGTGCCACGATTGCTTTGTGGTGGGGATGTGTCTAGACTTTATTTGCTTCAGGCAGAAAGCAAGGAGAGGTCCTGCATCTCCATCTGGGTTTGTGAAATATCTAGTATAAGGGAAATCCTGCTTGGGCTCTCTCAGCACTACACATCATTTCTTGAACAAGAAAGGGATAGGGTAGTTGATCAGCATTCTCTGAAACTACAGAAACACAGAATTCAATAGGGAGTTAGAAGGATCTGTTTGGTGCAAAGCAGAAGAAATGTGTAGTGTGTGAAACTTCAAACACCTTCCTAAGACTTTGCGTGGCAACACCACCTTTGTGGTGGGATGCTGTGAAACTCCTATGTCCAGGCTTTCTACCTCCCTGTTGCTGTCTGTCCTTTGAGCTGGTGGCACAGCTTCATGTTTTATTAGGCTGTTACTCTCAGATGAGCCATCAACCTGTGCATCTTGTCTGCTGTGGCCACAGTGGGTGATTTTTGCTTCCTGTGCAAAGCAAAGTGTTTGGTAATGAAACCTGTGCAACGCACCACTGGTGGTCATGCCACATTGCCCCACGCAGCATGCCGTCACCAAGGAGGCAGGGCCACAGCTCCATGCAGGACTCTGAGGAGGGCAACTCTGCTACAGCCAAGATGAGGTTTCTGTTGTTCTCTTATACCAATGTTGTGGTTTTTCTTAGCAGTGGCTTTAAAAATCTCTATCTCATACATAGTGACTGATGCAAACATGTTAGCAGAAGCCATTTTTAAATCAGTTTCCTTACCCAGGGGAAATGTAGTATAGACAGGGCCTTCAGGAAACGAATAATTAGGTGACCTTTTTCCCCCCAGAATATCAGGTCTGTTTTATGTAGAGCTGTTTGAAGTCACACAAATTCTCATTACTCTCCAAATCTCTAACCTTGCCTTGTTTAAGATACCTTTTAGGAAATCAAATCAGTGTTTCAATCTAATTTCCAAAGGCATTCAAACACATGGTATGTGTGCTAACTTGTTTCCTCTAGCATTAACAAATCTAGCAAATTGCCAAGCTATTTGCCTTGAGGAAAACTATGATGTGGTACAAGAAGATAAAGTATTTTTTTCCTCCAATTTTAAACACTAGAAAAAGAAAAGAGAGGTAAAGTTATCAGTCCCCATTAGTTCAGGATGTAACTCCTTTGAAGCAAACAGTATTCTCAAGTACACTGCCATGGTTTTTGATCTGTTCTGGGACTTTTTAGTCACGCTGTGATCCTTTTCAGTCACTGGACGTGGCTGGATGGTGACTGAGTCCCCTTGGCTCAGATGGACTTTCATTGAATTAGTTGCAATTGAGTATACCAAGTATGAGAGTGAAAGATAGAAGTGGAGATAAATAATTTGAGTGGCTTATAACCCTGCAATTTTAAGAATTTTATAATGCTTGTATTTTAAGGAGAGGCTGTGTACATAAGCCAGGCACAAGGGTGCATGTGTTGCAACAGAAGCAGTGAATGGCCTGAAACCTCTCCTCTGCCTCTCCTCCCAGCACGCCAGTCCCCAGGGAAGCAAGTGCTCCAGAACATTTAATTTTTCAAGCAGTTGTCAATAACAGAGTTTCTGCAATGCTGAGGAGTTTAATAAGCTCAAAAATCTTAAACAAAATGCCTTTTTTTTTGTGTGCATCCTACGGGTCTTATAGTTTCTTCTACTTGTCCCAAGAAAATGAACATGCAATTGTCCTTTTGTATGGAAGGCAACAAAACGTTCTTGTTTGAATTCATGATAAATTTGGTTGCAAATGCGTGTGGAAGGAAAATTGCCAAATGCTTTCAGAAGATTTTCATTTTGCTCAAGTGTTCACACCATGGCCATCACCATGGTATTTGATAGCTGTCCGCTTTGTTGTGTACGTTGCAGCTTTAGCCTCACATTGAAGGATCACACTGGCATATCTTTTTTTCCTGTAGTCATAAAGAAATAATAATTTTTTATGTAAGTTGCTTTCCTCTACTCTAGTTCCTTCATTTTGATATTTATCCAGCTAAACAGCATCAGAATATTTTTTACATGTATGGCTACCATTTCTGTGAAGGATCAGTGACCTAGCTTGATAAATGTAAAAGTTCAGCAATAAACCTAAATATGTGACATTTATTGAAATTCATTCTTTGCCATGGAGCTACTTTCTTTCAAAAATATTGAGAATAGTAAGGGATTGCATCTGCAATTTGATTAAATCTACAGTTGTTACTATTTGCCTTCTGAAAATTGATTCCCTCCCCTCCCTGTCCCCCAGCTTGACATGCTTATTGATTAAAAATTCTGCACTGGCCTAAGCCAGCATATATTTGTTAGTGTTTGTGTGCTTCCCATGCAAGTTCAGACAGGCTTTCAACTGTGGAAGCCAACTCTATTCCTAAACTATTGGAAATGGTAAGGTTCCTTAGTAATTGTTTTAAACTATATGATGACACATCTTTGAACCCCATTGTACGAAGGAAAAATACCTTCTGACTGGAGAGAAGTTTCCTGTTTATGTGTGTGTTTGCTGGAATTAAGCCTTCCCCTGTGTGTTAGCTGAGTACTTTTTTGTAATCCAAAATGGCAACATGGCAAGTCACCTCCAGAGTTTATTTTTTGGACAGGATACAGGTCTTTTTTTTTCAAAATAGCGTTGCTCTGGAGTTGATGATGAAGCACAGGGGCCTCTCAGTTGCACTCCTACAAGCAGACTCAGTTAATTGAGGAGGCACACTTACAAAGACAGCTAGATTTAGGCAATAAGTAATTAATTTTTATTGACAATTTTATACAATGTAAGTTGTTCACTTCCCACACAGGAAGTTTTTGGCTTCAGTCAGATTTTCTTTCAGCATAAGGATATGAAATTTGCCAAATGTATAATTTATTTTATAAAATGGCTAGAATCACAGCTTTGGTTGTGACTGAAGAGTCACATAAAACTTTCTGCTTCTCTTTAAAAAGAGCAGGCCAGCAGGTGGCCTCCAGGTGGTAGCCCAACTGCAGGAGGATGGCATGTAATACCTGAAGGGTTTTCAGCTGTTTAGATATGGGCACGTGACCAAAAAATATAGCATGTATAATACTCTTGCCTCTTGGTGTCTGGGGTGTGTAGATTTGTGCCCTTGCACCCTACATACCATAGCTGAACCTCCTTCAGAGGGGAGAGGTGATGTCATGGGACTCAGAAAAGCATTTTGCCCACAGTAGTAACAAGGCTGGACCACCATGAATTTAGGCAGTAAAGTTACAGTTATTTATGAAATACAGTGTTAAGGTTTCTGGTTTGCTTCAAATAATGCTCATTTTAAACAACTGTCTGTGACTGGGAGAAACCTGGGCTAATGGACTTGTTACACCGAGGGTTTGTTAGGGCTGAGAGCCACATGGCCCTGGTGTGGGATGCCCACACCCAGCCCCAGCTTTGCCGGCTGCTACCCCTGCCCACATCTGGCAGAACAGAACATGCCCTCAGCTGAATTCCAGTCCCTTTATCACCCACCGCAAACACTCAGGCTTACAACGACACATGTGGGTCTTAGAAAACTGGCTTTTTTAACCTGTTTTTGTGGTTGTGCTACTTTTCTGGTAAGAACCCTGAGCAAGACTGTGGCCTTGTGGTTGTCCCCAGGAGTTTTGCCACTGACTCTTCATGGACACTGGATTTAGTTCTGCTTTTGTATATTTCTGCACAGTATTTGAAAAATGGATTTTCTCTTCTTTGACTTTAATAGAAGGTTGCTATATCTTTTTTGGCATAAATTTTGTTTCATTAATAGTTGTACAAATTATTAAGTCCTGCAGGAAATATTTAGTTTCATCTAAGTTTGGTGGAAACAAACCCTTTCTGAGCATGTTTAATGAGCTAGATGAAAACAATTATCATCTACAGTTAGAATTCCAGACTTACTTATTTAATGTTTCTTAACTTAATGTTTCTTTTGTTTCTTTGTTTATTTTTTAGTTTGTTTGAGGTGGATGCTCAACCTCACTTTTCTTCTACTTTGGTTTGAAACTGTTCTAGCTAATGAGATTTCAAGTTTGATAGAGGTCTGTTGTGCCATGTGAATGCCTAGAGACAGACATGACTTTTTATTTTTTTGTCTTTAGCTTTATCATAAATAAGAGTGCATTTTGGTTTGGTTGACCCAAACTAAATCACCAGAATTTTAGGACCATCAGAGATATTTATTAAGACATTGGGGTTTGCTTCTGCCCCCCTACACACCCTCATCATGGATGATCCTGTGAGGATAAAAGTATCAAGTTTCCAAGTAGGCCCAGTGAAAAGTTCCAAATCTGTGGATTGTCCCAAAGCATGACTAGAAAAGAACAAACTGAAATAACTCCACAAGCTTCATTTGTCTTAGGTATATGCTGGGGTAACTCAGGCTTGGATTGCTCCCTGCCTTTGAGAGACTGTTTAAATATTCAAAATAATTATACTAGTATTTCTGTTATGGGAATTATATATCCTTTTATCTGTTGCTATTATATATCCTGATATCTATTATGGCTATTAATATATAGGTATTATTGTATATATTTTCATGTGTCTTCTCATCCAAATATAACAGATTCTGTTAGGTCTGAGAAAGCAGGATAAAGCAGAGTGAGGCAGCTTTGCTGAAGACAATGAGAGGTGTTGGTAGTTGAATTAATGTCAAAAGTTGATTAATTGCCCTCTCCTAATGTCATTGAAAATGTTAAATGAATTACTTTAGTTATATTCAGTTTTCCTGTCTACTTCTAGAGAGGGGGTACTAATTTTACATGTTATATATTACTGTCCTATAAAACCTTTCCTTAAACTCTTTAGGTTTATTGCTTTTGCTCTTTGGATTAGAGGCCAATATTTTTCCTGAGGAAAAATGATTCTTGTTAATACTCAGTATTCAATATCATTCTTACAAATGCCCAAAGCTGAAGTAAAAAAAAAAAATACAATTGCAATATTAGTAGTCTTTTAAAGAGTAGGTAGAATGCAAACAGTAATGGGCTCCAGTAAGCAGTAAGCCAATGTGGAGCTCCCTGTGTGATAAAGCATTTCTGCATCAGAGAAAATAATCCAAATTTCATCGTAAAAAATGTATTTACCATCCATTCAGATGAGTGGAAAATGTTGTTCATGTTTGAAGATGCAATTTAGCTTGTAGTAGATGATTGAAAACTATCTTAACTGTTGTTTAACTCTTCTGATGACAGAAAAGAAAACTTTGATGAAGGAAAACTTTGAACACTTTGCTGTTGCCTTCCTATATTTGTTCAAGGATGGACTGCTGCACCATAAAGAGTTTTATCACTGTATGTTTGCAGCACTTCCAAATAGTAAATAGGGATGTTTCCCCAGCCAGGATGTAGGTGCCTTTAGTTAAACTCAGGCTGTAAATTCTATCATCTTCAGTGGAAACTATGCAAGAGTTGAAAACAGACAGAGGACCCAGATGTGCACTGTGTCTTTATGCTTTACTTTGATTTCTTCATTTTCTAATATTTACAGTTTATTAAACCTATTATAGTCAGAATCTGAAATCCCCAAATGTCTGTTTTTCCTGGTATTGCGAACACTGGCCTTACAAACAAATTACCAGATTACATGTCATAGTGGTAACATTTCACTGTGTCCTTTTTTTCTTCTCAGAGGATTAAATAATTCGTTTTCTGGGGATGTCCTCTCCTGTGACATTTTCAAGGTCTTGTCAGCTTTCCACCGTAAATTTTCACAATGGGAAAATCCTATTGAATCTAGCATGAGAACCTTACCATAAATTTTTGAATCATCCTATAGAATTTAATATTCAATCTGTTTGTGCTTCAGAACTGCATGTTAAAATCTCATTACATTTTATCTTCCATTAAATCCCATAGAATTCAGTTATTATTTCTATCAGATTCCATTTGATTTTTGTCCTCTTTATCCCAACCTTATGTATACAAAAGAGATGGATTGCAAGGCATGTCCATTTGTGAGAAAAGGATGATTCTCTCCTTCTGGTTATATTTAAAAAGACCTAACCAACAACAGTCACCTTTTTTTTCCTGGTTGACTATGGGAGACTACATGAGAGGAGGTCTTCTGAATGCAGAACATGCTAATAAAAGTTGAGAGAGGTGAGAGCCACACAGAAGGTAAGTAAAGTCAGCACAAGAGTACATGAAATCACAGACATCATGAATGACCTTCTAGTTGCAGAACTGAAGCCCATGATTTTCATGCAGGGCTAAAAAGAGGGAAAACACCTTGTGTGGTCATTTTCAGTTAGAAGGGCTGTTTTCCAGTTCTGTGCAGTTTTCTTTCCTTCCTTCTGAAAACACGTTTACAAAAATAAGTATGTATTTGTTCTTCTTCAGATGTAAGCTGCCATGATAAATTCAGTCGGGATAGAGCTCAGAGTCAACTCTGCTGCTTCCTGAAGACAGCTGAGTTGCATTTTTGTTTGTTTTCAAATTCAGAAGTTTTCATAGTTCATGCTTTGAAAGAACTTCTTTTAGGCAAATAATGCCACAGTTCTCTTATAAGTGAAACACAAGCTGGGCCAATCTCTGTCTGCAGGTAAGCAGGAATGGCTTTCAAAGTTCCCCTGACTGCAGTGGGAGAGCTCCCTGCTTATCTCAGCAGAGTATGTGCACCCAAAATCCCTGCAGGGTGAAAAAAATAAGGTAACAACCAGTAAATTGTTTCACAGTACAAAAAGCTTTTCAGGAAGCAGCAAGGAGCAATAAGAGGTGGCTTAAAAATAAGAAAGTACCCCTTCCCCGGCTGCAAGAGGGAAATCTGAAGGAATGTTATTTACTGAGACCACCATCACATGCTATTAATAGGGGTAAAAGCCCGTCAGTCAAATATTTGACTACTCATGGTTTATAGGGATTTCAAAGACTTATGGAAAGATAATGCCTGTGCCCATTAGCTAGTTACTTAGAAATGCAGCGTTGGTTAATTCAGCCTTTCTGTAAAGAGTAATGATTATCTTCATTAACAATATATAAGACTTTTAAAGATTTACTCTTCTGCACCTATCATTCCTGTTACGTCTTCTGCATCTCAGTATTTATCCTGTATCATCTATTGCTCATTTTAAATGAGGTAGTATTGGGATTCTGTCATTGCCACAGATCTTCTGTCTTTCAGCCTGTTTTAAGCACCCTGTTCTCTAGTCCTCAGTCAGCTCAACTATAACAGGAATCAATGAGAGTAATGTTTGCATAGAGACTGTGGAGTCAAGTCTTGGAAAAGATGATGGCTTCAGAGTGAAGGAATGTAGCTTGTCCTGACCTAGCTTAGGTCCAAAACCAGGCTTTTGTGTGAAGGCCAGGTGTGTAAGAGTTAAGATCTGTCCATCCTCATCCCAAACATCTGTATCTTGTTCAAATTTTAAATGCTTAAGTGAGTAATTATTAATCACAAATAGTCCATTTTTTTTTTCTGAACACAACATACATGGTGCTAATAAGTAATACAATATAATTTGAATATTTTTAGTAGGAGCAGGGATGTAAAGGAAAATGTTCCTGCTAAATGACAGTGACCTTTGTTCAGTGCCCAAAATATTGAATTAAATATCAACTATTTAGTAAAACATCATGCTCAGGAGCAATTGTTTCACTATAAAGTTCTAAATTAAAAACATACATTAACTGACCATTTTCCAATTTTACCACTGCCATTTTATTTTCCTTTTGGACAAACAGACCAAGCTTAATATTATGGGAAAGATCCAGAGAGGCTGCTTTGGCATCTAAAATGGGGTTTAGAGTGAGTTCACGGCACCACTCCAACAAAGGGATCTAAAAAGCTAACACTCAGTGGCCACAGAGCTCTCAGGTGCTTAGATTAACCAGTGTCTGCACTTTGTGCTGAATATTCCCTGGATCTCACCTGAGCTGGAGCTCTGGAAGAGAAGACAGAGCAGTACGAGGCTCTCAGTCCTGGCTGGGTTACAGCTGCCAGCCCAGCTCCTTTGCAGTGCCCAGACAGGATGGAGCCAGGCACGAGTCCTGCTGCTGACAGTCAGCCTCCAGCACCACACACCATCCCCTCTCTGCCTCCCAGCTGGCCTGGCTCCAAAGCATCAGGACAGCTTTGCCTAGGAGGACCCACATTCCACTGTCTGCATCTTCCCACCAGGACAAGCAGAGGAGGAGGAGAGTGAGGGACGGCCATGGGGTGGTGGATTGTTGGATCTCATGGTAAAATGGCAGGAGAGTGCAGGCAGGGGGCAAAAGCAGCAGAGCCAAGCCCTAATCCCAGATTTAGACCTTTGGCTAGCCTGTTCATGCAGGGATGAGGACTGTGGTTTTAAATCAGCCCCTTTAAGGCAGGCACCATCCTACAGCTCAGCCTTTCTGTGCTATGCCTGTAGTAAACACCAGCACTAAGCCTTTTGTGTTTTGGAGGTGTTTTGTAAGAATGGATTCATTATCCTCATTTCACCCCTATGAGAAAGGTAAATACCCTCTGAAGTTTGGAAACAGCCTCTTTGCTTATCTCACAGATTCCTTGAATCTGGCTCCAGATTTCCAAAGGAGGCATTCCAGGGTCTGAACAAGTCCAAAACCTTGTTCTGGGCCCAGTATAAAAGAGAACCCTAAAGAGTAACAGTTACACGTTTAAGCTTCCCAGGTCTCTCCAAATGAGGGGAGAGGAGAGGCTGAAAGAAAGTAAATGAACCAGCTGAAAAATCCTTTTAGAAACAAACACACAAGAAAGGATTCCTTTGGCATGAAAAAACTCAGACTGCGCAGCCATCCCTGAACTCCTTCTTCAAACTATTGAGCTTTTCAGCATCTTCTGAAGGTCAACACAATATTTCAAAATAAAAACTGTGGCTGATGGACCCTTGCTGAGGGACATCTGCCAAAAAAAAGGGGGCTGAGGCTGCTACAGATTAGCCACTCTCCTGATTGCAGCTGTGACACTGTTGCCTCCAGTGAGAGCCAGGATGTCAGATAGCCTGGTCCTAGGCCATTTGGGGATTTATGAACGCCAATACTGTAAAGTCCTTGGAAGGCGATCATGAATCACAGGTTCACAGCAAGGCAGCAGTCACGCCAATGAGTCATTAACTCCATTCCTAAACTGAGTGAAAGTAGGGCATCAGTTAAAGTGCACTGCAATAACATAAACTTACAGTGACAAAAGCGAGGTCAGCATTAAAAAGAAAGGGTCATAACCTCCTAACCAAACACAGATGGACACTATCCTTGACATTGTTCCTGTTTGATTATCAAAAAGCCACTATGAAGCTAGGTAGACCATCAGGTTATTAACTTTGGTATCAGATAATGTATGAAGCTGAGGCATAAATAAAGACCCCAGTGCTTTCACTAGAACATTTACAAACATAGCCAATTCAGTTTTGTTTGTAGTTGTTTGGAGCGTTTGCACCGCATTTTCACTTAGGGCAAAGACCACCAAAGCTTTGCATAGAGGTGGTTTGTGTTTGGCAGGGCTGATTATCTCAAACACAGCATTACACAATCACGGTTATACCTTGTGGAGCCAGCTTGATCATGGAAAGAGTGCAATCTGCTTTCCAGCACTAAGCATACATGCAGACAAAGCACAGTATCAGCCCAATGGACTGTGCCAGGCCAGACCAGTTCAGCAGCCCCACAAAAGTTCCTAGATGCAAGGAGATGACTTGAAGGCAACTTAAAGTCCTCTGTACAGTGCTGACACAGGTACACAAGCAGAGCTTTTTCTTGGTTTTTACTTTCCCTGGATAAGCCACCCCCAGCAGGCTGAGTAAAGGAGAGCTGAGAGTCTCATGCCAGCCTTTGGGTCAGTTCTCCAAATCTGTGAGCTGAGCTCACTCGTACGGATGTGCTGATCTTGCTGGGACCCTGCACAGTTTGACCATGACATCTCAGCTTGATGAGCTGTGTATCAAGCAAGGCATCAGCAACCTTTTGGAAAGCCTTGACCCTAAGTTTTGTTGCTAATTTGCCTTGTGGCTCTTGGAGACACATTGACTAAGAAGGGTGAAGTCATGGCACACAGTGGCATGCTTTATGTGTGCCCACCAAGCAGAAAGCCACTGTCTGACAGCATCCTGCCAGCTCCTTCAGAGGAAAGAACGGAGCCAGCACAATTTCTTTTGCTTGGTATCCTAGGTATTTTACCACACCTTGGAAGAATTCAGGGACTTGTTGGGTTTTAGTTGCTGATATTGTGATATTTACTATGATATTAAAAGGAAACTTGGTAATTTGGTGGGCTTGTAGATCCATTGGTACCATTCTAATGAAATATACCTTATCATCACTATTTTGGTACAGTTATCATATAATATACTTTACCATCTGTATCTATTGACACATAGAACTTTTTTTTT
>WEKY01028460.1:13007-54179 GCA_013390045.1 Picathartes gymnocephalus | reverse complement strand
TTTTTTTTTTTTTAAGAGATTGATGTTTGGCTGTGAAGAGTTATTATCTCAGGGACTCCTAAGAACCATTAGCAGCAAATGACAATTAAACTGCTGGAAATGTCCTGCATCAAGATCATTCATAATTGCTGTTAGAACATTTAGATCAAATCTGTATGCTGTCTTGGTTACCCATGGCTATCTGCCTTTTAATCTTTTTCATTTTTATGACCCATGCCATTCCTTTAATTATCACAGTATGGAAGGCTGTTAGCTTTACAAGACAGAAAAGGCTTCCAAAATATGTTCTGCATTTCAATACAAGAATTCAGGTAGACAGATGTTATAACCATAAAACAAAGTAGAAAATCTAAGTGCTGGGACTAGTTGAGGGAATTGAGCTATAAATGTGCTTGCAGCCAGGTTTGCCAACTTGGCTCTTTACAAAAGAAGGAACTACATTCCAAGGAAATTACACTGTCCCCATTCAGTACAGACAACCACAAAATGCTCAGACTCATGCAAAAAATTTGATCAACAGGATCAACGCAGAAATGCAAGTTGCTTTCTCCTACTATAAGGTGTTTTTATCTCACCAGAAACAAAGGCTTGCATCTTAACCTGAGCTTGTGTGATTTCCTCAGTCCACCAGGGTATATCTGCATTTATTTCAACTCACTAGAAGTTGATAAAGGCCTTTGCTTGTCATATGTGGTGAAAATAGGTAAGAGATGAATTAGTCTATTCAAACATGAAAATTTTGAAATATCTCCATATGCACTAACCTGAACCAGAAGACCAACATTGCCTTGTGTTATTAGTCATGACATACTATATCAAGCATAGCATGTTACTCTACTCACACACACATAGCTCTTTTTCTACTTGTACTGAACCTTTGGATTGAGTAAGATGTTCATATGACAGTCAGCAGGCTGAATTATTCGCTGCAGATACCAAGCTTAAGTCTATGCTAGAACTGGGTTTACTCTACTTCAGTTGTAGTGGTAAAGAGCCGCAGTAACATCACAGTTATTTTCTTAACCAAGTTCTACAATTGCTGACTTGCATTTCAGATGAACAGGATGAAACAGTGGTGTTGTTCAGAGTTTGCTTTCTATTTTCCTGTTATTGCTAAACAACACAATAGTTTTTTAAAAATCATCCTATCCTTATCATCCAGATGTGGAAAGCTGTCCTCTTGTTTTTAAAGATTCAAATCCATCTGCAAATATAAGCATGACTAAACAGTGAAGGTTCTACCTTGGGGTATTTTCTCCCTGGTTTTCAGTTATATTTTTATATTTTGAACTTCTAGTCCATGTTCTTTGTGGAATTGATTCCTTAGCCCTTAAAATGAGTACTACTTCCACACATGAGAAATTTCTCTCAAATGCAAGAAATGCTGTATTCTACCTATTAAATTAATCTTTTTGAGCAATATATAGCTCTTGATCTGTTCCACTCATTTGTAATATATCAGTGAGTGTTTGCTGAGGTTCATTACAAAAGAACCAGTAGTGCCATTGTAGCCCATCACAACAAAAAATTATTAAATGAAGCCAGTTGTGCTAGAGACCCATGACATGGGTTGGCTTTAGGATGTTAAGTTCTGAAGCAAGTTTCAAATAAAATACTCTGCTGCACTGCAGGACACCTCCAAAAAATGCCAAATGAGTGTAAGAATAGCATTTTCTCCACTGTGCAGGCTAGATTAGTGTTCTTGTGGTTTAAAGCCTGTTAAAAATAAATATGTTAGACAACAAAAGTGCTTCTTTTGATAGCTGCTGTGAATTATAATGGTATATTGGACCCAGTAATGGACTATGTATATTAAAGAGTGTGTTTTATGCAGGGATAATTTAAATCCTTTTTTTATGTGTTTGAATATTGTAAGGAAAGGCTTACAGATCAGTTGAACCTGCTAATGAAAGCAATTTCTTCTGACACACATGACTGCACTGTATATGTAGAGGATTTAATTAATGGTGGATCCTCCAGCAATTGCCTAGACTGTGCTCTGCCCAACAGTTCTTCCCCATCAGCCATCTGCATGCACACACACCTCTTGGAGTAGCATGGAAACCTCCCAGCTCTGCTATGAATGAATTTACGGCCTAAATCACTGCTAATAAGTTCTTTCACTCTATACACTGGAAAACTACATTGTGTTAGAGTGCATACTATGCTGTAGGAAAATTATGTTGCCACCCTAGTCAGGATGAGTGACCTAACCTAGAGCTGAAATAGCACTGAAGACAAGGGAACATGAATTTTAACTCAGATTAGCCATTTGAATTCAACTCAGGGATACTTTTTATGTTTGCTGCTGACTTACTCAATTTCCTGGTTCTCTCTGTTGTCTTAAGGTAACTAACTCAGTTCAGATTTAAAAACTTCTTTTTACCTCTGAACATAGAAAACAGGTTACCCTCACTAAGTGTTTTACATATAATCAACCTTGTGTACAGATGCAATTGAAAAGTCTGATGAAGACACATCCACTGTGAGCTTAATCTGTTGAAGCTGATGCCAGTGCTGTGGCAGATTTGCAACAACCAATTAAAGTTGGATGGATGGAGCTGTTATCATCACCCCCTCTCATTTTCCCTGTCCTCTTAAATGATGATGCTGTCTCCATGGCACAGCGTCTGAACAACAGGGAATCAGGTCCTCCATTGGCATGGATTTTAGTCCAAAATAGCAAAGCAAACTGAAGTCTCATGAGGAGTAGTCACTAGGGTTATTTTATATAAATTTGCCATCTCAACTCTGTCAGAGACCAAAGTAACAAGATGTAGTATCCCACTGGAAAAGGTATAAAATCATACTATCAACCTTAAAGAGGGGAAAAGGCTACCATTTGCTGACAGTAGAGATTTTGAAACATGAACTAACATGGCTCTGCTGTTACCTAACCTGAAATAACCTATCTGAGGATTAAATATGTTTTTGTACAAACACGCTCTCTGTGGCCTGGAGGACCCTGTCATTTCCTTTTCTGTAATAAAGCAAGGAAAAATGACATGCACCAAACAACCTACAAAGTGCTTTCATGTTGGTGTGTTGTCTGAGCTTGTGCAGATCCATGGAGTGCTTGTGATTAGAGATAAATGGGACCCAAGTTTCTGAAATGAGGGAAAGGCAAATAAGCATGGCTGTGTTTTCTGGCTTCCTTGCATATGCCACCTTTAACATTATTCCACAAGAAGGCCAGGCCTGACTTGTCAGTACAGTTGCAAACAGTGCGAAGGAGAGACATGATGTTCAATATTTACAAATTATCACCCAATAATTAGAGGGAATTAAACTTGTAGGAAGAAGATTGCCACTGGGAAACTGTTAATGGTACAAAAACACTCAAGACGAAGCCTGATGGAAAGCACCAGCCATAGCACTTGAGGTTGCCAATCACACTAATATGACACATCATTAGCAACCATTTGCAATGGTTAACCAAAATCTATTTTCTCATCAGTTTTACTGGCTACTATCTGATGAGGGAAGGA
The DNA here is from genome assembly GCA_013390045.1 of Picathartes gymnocephalus. NCBI lineage: Eukaryota > Metazoa > Chordata > Aves > Passeriformes > Picathartidae > Picathartes > Picathartes gymnocephalus. The sequence continues at coordinate 50,691 of WEKY01028460.1, read as the reverse complement.
AAAATGAGCACATCATGACACTGGCTTTGAAAATATCTCTTACAAAAGGAATAATCCATGCACAGCTATTGCTCACTGACAGTTATCGCAGGCCAAAGCTTACAAGTCATCTGTAGGCACACGTGTCACAGGAAGGTCACACAAGATTGAACAGCATCCGTCATTCAACCCAAGTAGAAAAACAAAAGGTTTCCTTGTTTTCCTTCTGCAACTGATAGACAGGAGCTAGTTCTTCGATCTGTATCTATAGCGTGAGTATTTTGGTTCTAATTCATCAAAACTCTTTTAAGTTCAACAAAGTACATGTGAGTGTATGCTAAGGTGAGCTGTTGGACTTTCGAAGAGAGGAAAGACTGAGTTTTTAATTCACCAAAATTTCTCTGCTTCTTCAGGACGTATTCAGGTGCAGTGTATTTGCAGTGACCTGGCCTGGAGGTTACAAAAGAGCAGCTCTGTGCTGGAGGTTGCAGTGTCGGAATAGAGAAAGAACATGGGTCAGATGCAGATGAAAAGAGCCACCAAATGTCCTGAGACTCTGAGTAAGAAGCAGCAGAATTTATGTGATCTGACGACTGTGAAGTACATTGTACTCTCCACGATTCCTATGTTCTCCCTAAGCTATAAATGTCTCACTGTAGGGCATGTTCCTTCTGATATCAGGCACCTTAAGGGAAGATTCACAGTATGCTGGAGACATGGACTGTGGAGAACCATCTTCCCTAGAGAGCTGCCCATAAATCTGAGCCAGAGCTTCCCATAGGTTGGAATCAGCAGATTTCTGTCTGGGAGGATGCTTGAAACATCTCAAAAGTATACAAAGGAAAGCACAATGATGAGACTCAAATAGAAGAGAAAAGATGAGTTAGTTTTCATTTATTGCTCCTATTTTCTTTCCTGTAGTGGTAAAATAAACTACCTATTATTCCTGGCATCCTTTACACCAAATCCCACCTTTGTTCTTACTGTTAAATTTTCCATTCCAACCTCACTTGCTAAAGGAGTCTGAGGTGGAATTTTTGGTCTCCAGAGCAGAGATTGGAATCAGTGATGTTTTACTGAGTATAGGCAGAGCAGACTATCTGAGGATACTGGCCTCACATCCCAAAATATGGTTGTACTGAAAGAATATGTATTTATGTATTTATATGTACTGAAAGATAGTATTTATGGCTCTAAATACCCCTGCAGTGCACACTGGTAGTGGTTGTTGGACAACTAGGGATCCTCTTTGTCAGAGAGTGGAAGAATAGGGAGGATTGTAAACTGAAGACTGAGGGACATATTGGGTGGGAAATCTATTTGGGAACATTAAAATAAGAACATAGCACCGAATATACTGCAACAAATAAGGTGCGTGTCAAGCAACCTTCCTTCCATCTTTTTTTCCTGTGACGGTGGTCAGTCAGCCTCCTCCTCACTCAGCTCTTGTCCCACCCATTGCTTTCTCTCTCTGCTGCAGGGCCGCCTCTGTTAAGTGGGTTTAAACTTATTTCAGTAAACAATATACCTACCTCTGCACTGTGTCAGAAATAGAGCACCTTTGGAATTTTCTGCTTAATCTAGTATTTGTCAGAACATGTTGACTCATCAGAAGTGAATCTGCAGGAATACATCAGTTTCAGCAGTTTCTTGGGTGGAGGTGCTGGTTGAAAAGAGGCAGGCAGACAGACAGACCAGGCTCCCACTCCTGCCAGTGCTGGGACCTTCACTTGGCACTTGCCAGGCAGGACATGAACACATTTGTTCTTGGATCATGTGTGACTTCTGGGTGTTTTACATAAACTTTGAAAGCTCTTGGTTTCATCCCAGCACAGAGCAGGAAAAATTCCACTATAGCAAGATGTTAGAGGATGAGAAAACAGCTTCTTGCCCTATACAATATGGAGGTCAGCACTTCGGGTACTGGGACTATTTTCTAATTATAGCAATATCCTTCCTCTTTTTTCTTTTCCTTCAAATGTAAATGCAGGCCAGATTTGTTTCCAGGATTCTGTTATCACTAATTAATATCAGAAAAATGTTACTGATTTGAAAGAAGATCTTTATGTCTCAATACTAGAAGGGTGACTTTTTTACCAGCTAATATGTGCAAATAGCCTGTGTTTCTGATTTTTATCCCCAACTCTCGATCATTACTCTTATCAGATAACAGGGAGGAATAACAATTAGTCTCCAAAACCTATTATTTTGTGTAATTAAAGAGGTAAACCACAGAAAGAATTCAGAGGACGCTGAAAAACAGCACCACAAGAATTATTGATGCATTGTCTTAACCAATCTAGTGAAAATGCTAGATTTATACGCAGCTGAAACAGCTCTGGTCAATAGTCATATTTTCATTTTGCTTAAAGACCTAGTGAAATAAAAAGTTGGTACAGATTCCTATTATTCCGTTTGTAATTTTCTAGGTCATCTATTTTAAATTCTCTCAGTGGTCGCAAGCATTTCTTGATCAGCAACAATTGCCTAACTGTAGTCAAACTAGAAGGATTTTCCCAAAGTATGTGATCATATTGCTGTTAGAATGCATAATTTTTTTCTCCATGAAGAACCTAAATTTGGCTTAGCAACTGTGTCATGATGTTGACAGAAAATGTCTGGTGTGACAGGGCAGAGTGTGGATACTGCACTGAAATGCTCATAACCACAGTTCATTTCATTGATCTTTCAAGGGGCTGAAGTATCACACAATTCATCTGCCTTTGGTTTTTCAAACCACATCAAACAACTGTGTGGAGATGTATAAAAAAAAAAGAAGTGCTAGGTGGTTTGATTTCATCAGTTAATGGCTGTAGGTCACTTGATAGCCCTTTGTTTACAATACAGCGATACGCCTGTATCTTGTAAGGCTCACCAGAGTGACTTACTGCTGTGGTACAGGGCCTAAAATAAAGCTTGCACATGCCAGGCACCACATGATGCATAAAATATTCTAATAATACATTACAAAGCCTTGTCAACACTAGGGAGAATCACTATTCCAAGAAGTAGGGCTGGCTGAAAAAAGAAATTCTTTTTTCCAAATTGGGCCTTTATGATAGTGATTTGGGGAGCTGGAGGGAGAGAGAGAGAGATGGGTTTCTTCCTTTGGTCTGGTGGAGAGGTGTCTCTTCCTTGGTTAATCAAAAATATCAACAGAATATAAGTCCACTCCAGCTCAAATCTTCAGATTATTTCATGTCTTTTCTGTTTCTTACTTTTGATCAGCTGTGCTGTTCAGCCCCTTGAGAACTTGACAAATATCCACACACTGAAGTGCTCCAGCTGCTTTGTGTGCCGTTGTGCCCTAAGTGTCCTGGGCAGTTCAGCTATGTCTACACCATCCTGTTCTAAACTGTATCAGTCAGCTGGTTTGATGCCAGTGTGGAAGTAGTCCTCTCTCTTTTGCTGCTCTACAACATGCTGAGGGGTCTTGAGAAATTCATAAGAAAATCCTTCTGTGAATTGTTCTAAAGACAGTGAAATGGATACCCACAAAGAACAGTGATTGTAGCTGTTTCTAGCACAACTATTATGACACTAAACAAGATTGTAACATTTCTTAAACTGAAATAGTTCAGCTACTACATGTAGCCTAGAAACAGATTTCTGTTGTCTGATAAACTGACGGTTTAGTATATGAAATATAACCAGTTTTCCCCTTAAATATATTTTGACAGATTAGATCTCTGACAATGAAGCCTTTTACTGCATATCCTTCTGGGTTTATCATATTCCTGTTTGCCTTGCTGGAGAGGAGCCATGGACAATGCAAAGAAGCAGCTAAAAAATCAGAGATGGATCTTGGTGTAAAATACGATCTTCCTAACTTCATTGCAGACACACCAATTCAGAATGTAGTTTTATACAAGCATCATGTTTATATTGGAGCAGTCAATAAGATTTACGTACTAAATGAAACTCTCCAGAACATTTCAGTGTACAAGACTGGGCCTGTTTTGGAGAACCCTGACTGTGCACCATGTGAAGACTGCCGAGATAAAGCCAATTTATCTAACAGCATATGGAAAGATAACGTCAACATGGCACTGCTTTTAGAAACTTACTATGATGATCAGCTCATTAGCTGTGGTAGTGTGTCCGGAGGCATCTGCCACCGTCACATCCTTCACCCTGACAACCCTGCTGACATAGAAAGCGAGGTGCACTGCATGTACTCACCTCAGGTGGATGGAGAACCAGATAACTGTCCTGACTGTGTTGTTAGCACTTTAGGAACCAAAGTTTTGGTGACCGAAAAGGACAGGTTTGTCAACTTCTTTGTTGGAAATACTGTGACATCTACATTTCAACCTCCCCATGTGCTGCATTCAATATCGGTTAGAAGATTAAAAGAAACACAGGATGGTTTTGAGTTTCTCACAGATCAATCTTATATAGATATCCTCCCTCAGTTCCGTGACTCGTATCCCATTAGGTATGTCCATGCCTTTGAAAATGATCACTTTGTCTATTTTTTGACTGTACAGAGAGAAACTCTTGATTCACAATCTTTTCACACTAGAATTATCCGCTTCTGCACTTTAGACTCAGAGATGCGTTCCTACATGGAAATGCCTCTTGAATGCATTTTTACTGAGAAGCGAAGAAAGAGGTCCATCCGAAAGGAGGTATTCAACATTTTACAAGCTGCCTACGTAAGCAAGCCTGGTGCAGCTCTAGCACATGAAATGGGCCTTGGGCTCAACGATGATATCCTCTATGGTGTTTTTGCACAAAGCAAACCAGACTCTTCTGAACCAACCAACCGATCTGCTGTCTGCGCCATCTCTGTGCGAACCATCAACGAGTTCTTCAACAAGATTGTTGACAAGCAGAACATGAAATGTCTCCAACACTTTTACGGGAAAGAGAGCAAATACTGCTTGAACAAGGTAAGTGATAATTGACTTGTTACATTTTGGGACTTTTGTTCTCTCTTTGCCTGTTCCATTGCCAGGTATCCATCCCTTCAGTTTCAGTTACAAAATGTAAGTCCCTGATCATTGCAGATTGCTTAGCATTGCTGTTGATTATCTCTAAAAGGATTAGTTCCTGTAAATTGAGTATGAAAATCACTGAGGTCTTCATGGGGCTGAAAACACAGTTTTTTGCTTGACAAACTATGATGCAGATAAATGGAACATTTAGGCAGTTATTTCTTTTAAAATTTAAAAAAGTATTCATAAACATTCATATTCATGTGCACTGAAGAGTCCCTGAAAAACATCACATATTTAAAAGTATGTTAATGCTGAATCACTGCCCTTCTCAGAAAAAAATGGAAGAGCTGGTTTGGAATATGTCATGAAGAGCCAGATTGTAATGTAGTTACTCATGCTTGGTACAGAAACAGTCCAACTGACATCAGTTTTCTGCATGAAAGAAGTGTCAGTGAAATCCATATCTGAATGAGAGTTCAGGTGGTCTCGAGTCAGAGGGTTGCATTTCATGACTTCAGGAGGTTGCTGCTCTCCAACCATATGAAATACTGGGAGCAGAGGAAGCACAGAAATTTTCCCTTTCCCTTCTGGCCAGTGTCTGTGCTGGTTTCAGGTCTTGTAGAAGAAATACAGAATCTGGGAATTGAGTACTTTCAACAGTTACATTTGAACATGAAACAGAACTTTCAATCATCTGCTTATGAAGCAGGCCCTTAGATATCCTACCTGGGGAATTTTCTTTTCTCCAATGCAAGAAATTTGGAGCTCAGAGGTGACACACTGTCTTCTACCAGAGGGCCAGAGCTCAGCCAATATAGGCCTGTGTCAGGATAGATCAACAGGTCAACCTGCATTTAGAGCTGGATGGTATCTGTCATACCCCACTGTTGGGAGAGCTCAAAGTCAGAGTGGGAGCCACAAGCCTTCTTCACCCCAAATATCACCAATGTCCTCTTCAGTACAGGTGCTCAGCACAGGGCATCAGGTTAGGATGTTGACATATGCCCTGGTTGGAGGTGGGAGTCTATTTTGTCAAAGAGAAGGGCTGCTCCCCACTGCCAGAGGTGAGACAGGGCAGTATGGGGAGAAGAACCCATTACTGAGACCCTGTGGTTTCTCCCCAGTCCAGGAATGTGCTCAGAGGCATCTGAAGTGGTCTGAGCATAACCACAGCAGCCTTGGTGTTTGGGGGATGACTGCTTATAGCAGGCTCTAGGTGTCCAACACAGATGTAGGCATTGCCAGTGGATGCTGATACAGCAGCCCCAACAGACACAGAATTTCATTCCTTTTTTTGTGGGAGGGGGACAGGCAATTTTCAGGAACTAAAAACAAGTTAGCAAACATTCAGCACAGTAGCTTATCTCTCTTCACTGTGTTATTGCTGTCGTAATTTTTCATTTCAGGTAGTAATATCCTCTTTTTTTTTTTTTTCATTTCTGAGTTCATTTTTAACAAGAACTATTGTCCTTCTCTGAAAGTACTTTATTCTATATTCCTGGGGTATATGATTTGTGAATGACTGTCTTTAAAGCTCACGGCCTTTAACTTATCATATTCTACACTTGCCTATACACCCATTTCGTAAGGCGATCTCTTCAAAGGAAAGTACACCATTTAAATATTGACAGAATAATTTGCTGCTTTTCACATGCTGGGAAGTACTTTTGTTTTTCAAAAGCTTTTCTAGAGTCTGCTGCTGCTTTGCATATCAGAATGGATGTCTTATACTGCCGACATTTTTATTATAGTTGCCTATTTTCAAGAAATGTTACTGGAGCTCTGATTTCTGCTACATTAAATTGATAAAGGGAAAAATGTTTCTATGATTTCTTGTGGTTCTTTTAAATGGCATAAAGGCAGTCAGAAATTTTTGTCCTGATTGTTTGCTTAACACTGAAATATCAAGACTGTCAAGCTTTTCCATTCCATTTCCTTTGCTTTATTCCAGAGGACTCATTAAGACTCCAGTAAAAAGTGTCCTTTGAGGTTTTTCAGGTTTGAACTAGCCAAAAAGATTGTCAAGAATTTGCCAACCATCCTTTACACACCTGTTTTTCTCTGGTGTGTAAAGTAGACCTGAAAGGTTGGAATGTGAAGGAAGGGAGGGAGCAGGCAGAAGGAAAGCACATTATCAGTTATGCTTGTCCCAAAAATGTCAAATCTGATCTTTCCTGATTTTGCTGGAGATTAAATAATAATTAATAAAAAAAGAGTCTCAAACCCCTCAATTCTTCTTAGGCTCTTCTTTGTACATTGTAATACATGAGGGCATAAAACATTTTCCCCCTTTTTGTAAGTCACCTTCAACTTAAAAGAAAGCTTTTATGAAATCTGAGAGTTTGTCACAATTTATTTTTGCAAAGCTCAGGACTTGTTTTTGAAATATGGCCAAGATGATCTTTCTGTTTGATGTCAAGAGAATAAAACCACAGACCACTCATGCAAGTGAAAGGCACTGACCACTGCAAAATTAAGTCATAGGACAGTGAAAACAGTCCAGCAGTGAATATGGTATACCACTAACTTCAACATTAAAAAGAAAAATGAGCTTCTAGCACACTTTGCAAGGAAATGCTCTCTGATAATTTAGTTTGATTGATGAAAGCCATTTCATATTATCAAAAAAGTCCCATAAGACAATTGTACATAATTTTGTTGGACTTCGGGTAGTCCATCTTTTTAAGTGGCTGTCCCTTAGGACTGTTTAATCTGAGGTTTCTTAAGGTAGAATTAGACCAAAATAAACCTGAATGATACATCCAAAGCACTTTCTCAACTTGTTCTTCTCATATTTGAGGCAAAAATAAGAAAAACTTCCACTCATCTTGATGTGATTGACAAAATCTGTTCAGTTTTGTCCTTTTTTACTAAATGACAGCAAGATGGAAACAGAACTGGCTTTGAATTAAAATAAAAATTGGGAATAATAGGAGGTTTTATTGCTTGAGTCAGGACAAAGATATCTGAGAGGTAGCTGCTGTGGGGGGTTTTGAATCACTGTTCAGGAATCTCCCACAACAAAGAGAAAACTACATGTAGTCTTTAGGCAGAGTTTGTTTAGTCAGTTAGTCATTATCAGCCCCAGTGTGGTATCCTCAAAGCAGAGGTGTGCTTGGATGAGGAGACAAATGCTGCTTACTTCATTTGCAGAGGTAGCCCAGTAATGTGCATCTTTACCATGGATTAAATGTGACTTTTCAAGTGAGGAAGATCAGTTGATTTTAGCCTTGACAATCTCAACTATACATTTCAGTTGTCGTTAGATAGATCAAGATCTTACAGGCCTTTTTTGTCCTTTCTGCATTTCTTACGTGCTAAACAATTGTAAGCTAAATTACCTGACTTTAATCATTATGGACTTACATGATAAAACACCTCTAAAAATGAAATCTAAATTCAGTTCTCTAGAGATCTTATGTCTTTGTTTTTTCTACAGGTGAGTTCAAGTGAAGGCCTAAAATACTCAGACATTGCAGGAAAAGAGAAACCACCGACAGGCTTTTGCCACCATGTTCCCAGAAAGTGTCATAAAGCAAGACAAACTGGTCACAACTCCTGTTAAATGAAAGGCATAAACAGTTGGAGAACATGAAAGGAAAACAGAAGATCACCAAAACAAAAAATAAACTGAGAGTAAAATAAACACATGGTGATACTTCTTTATTACCATTACACACATGATAGATGAGTAAAATTAGGTTATGCTTATATTGTAATGGAAGAAAATAATTGCTGCCTTCTATCAGGAAACCGCAAAGGCACTTATTGATCTGTCATCTTAAGGCTGTGTCTACGGATATTTAATAAAATAAACAGAGGCAAATAACTCTTTTGAGGCCCTGTAACTGTAATATCCCACACCATTTGGCATAAAATTTTGGCAGGTTTAAAAATAACACAACATATCTCTGATTAAAATGGGTTGTTGTAAATTACATAGATAATCTCACAGCATGGTGATGTTTTTATATTGCGAGTAGAATGTGACTGAATATTTTCCCTAAAAGTCAGGCAGTAGAATCCATTAGATTAGTTCAGTCATTTATTCCTCTGGAAATGCTATATCAGATGGCATACAGCACTCTGCCTGGGCACAAAATCTGTTCCCATTTGTATGCAAGCTCCTCTATGGGGTTCTGATGTCTCAGAACAGTAAAAGAGGATGGGCAGAGTGCACTGGCACCCTTTAAGACATGCTTAAACCCTAGTAATAAGGGCATAGGTTGCATCCACATTGCTGTTCTGCCGTCACTGCCTCTCTGCCCTAAGTCCTGGCAGTACCAAGGGCCGCCGCTGTGCCAGTGGAGTGCCAGGCAGGGCGTGCCCACCAGCTGGCTGCCCTCCACCATTAGGTACATGGCCACCTACCCACCTGGCCGTGGAACGCCTGATTGAGGCCTGATTGAGCCTGGCATAAGGGATTGCAGGGAGAGTCTGGACTCCAGTTAAACTGCACGGGAGAGACACAGGTATGAGTGTGTAGGGGTGAAGTATGAGCGTGGATGTGGGTCTGGCTAAGGTTATCTCAGGCTGGACCAGATTTAGCAAACACTTGGCTAGAGAGGTAGGGGCTGTTCCATCTCTGGGACTGGCCACATGGACACCCTCACGAGGGAGTTCCTGAGAAAAAGACAAGGCAATGAAAAGGCAAGTCAGGGAGTGTTTGTGGAAAGTACCACACCACCCCTAGTGGTAGATATCTTTGCAGACTCTGCCGAGCCCCAGGGGCTATGGAGTTTGCGGGCTAACCTCTTAGTCACCGATGGCTGCAAAAACTACCGCTTTCCTTCTCCTGATGTCTGGTTAGGGACCTGTCTTTCCTTGCTTCCCAGCGCTGCTGCTTGGCATTTTATCATCTTCTTGATGAAAGCTGGATTTCTCTGTGAAAAGTGGTATCCGTTAAACTACCATTTTCTGCAAAGGGCACAGCTTTATCAGCCAGAGTTACTAATAATGTTCCATTTCCAGACTTTTTAATCAAATTCTTCCACTGAATGCAGGGTTCCCTGTTGGTTATTAGTGTGGAAAAGTGACTCTGCTTCTTTTCTCTGGAATTGCACAGAAATAATTTCAGGCAGAATGTAATTTTTATTTTGTTAAAATGGATATCTGGTCATGTGGTTTTTATGTCTCTGAAGGCCCTTAAATAAATCTAAAGACAAGAACTGGACAAAGTATAATTTTCTTGTCCTATGTAGCCTTGCAAATTAGAAAAATTTTACAGTCCCACAAAAAGAGATGTCCAAAGTGTATACTAGTAGTTATAAAATACTAAGGACACTCCCTGAAGATGGATAATATTCAGATCTGAGCTTCTTTTCCTGGGTTCAGACCAAATTCTAAGACTCCTTAATCGCAGATTAAGTTCATCTCAAGTCTTCTGATGACCATTCTGCAATGGAACCTTCTCAGCCTCTTCTGAAAGATCTGCTTGGATTTCTTTAAGCACAATTCCAAGTTCCAGAGAAAGAGAAGCTGATTATGCAGTGTGCTGTGTGCAGATCTAAGTCCTGGATTCATCCCACCTGGCTTTGGAAGGTGGTTGACACATCCAAGCAAGCAATGAATTTTCCTCGTGTTCTGCTGCCTAATGATGGAGAGACACATTAAGTCCTGACAAAGCAGACATTTGCCTTTCAGCTCACTCAGCACCTACCTTACCTCAGCAGTTTTCTACTTACTCTACTTATTCTGACTCAGGACCACATCTGGCCATCATTATTGCTTACTAAAGCAACAGTAAGTAATTATTATCCAGGAGAGAGCTGTGTTACTCAAACTTTCTAGGTGGCATGTGGGTTTCTGATCTCAGACAGCTTTTGCATCAGAGTGGAATTACTCCTCATTTCCAAACATACAAGTAAAACCAGAATCAAATCCCACAGTAAATTTAAAAGAAAAATAATAATGCTGAGGAAGAAGATTCATGGCATAAATGGTTCAGAAAGCAAGTATAAGTCACATGAAATTATTACTTGCACTGTCTACAGGGTGTGTGAAAACTAAGAAATGCTAGAGAAGTGATCTTGCAGGAAGTGATAATGACAGCTTAATTTTCTTAAGGCAGATGTCACCTGCTTTTATACACAGCCTGTGGAAATTAGGGCAAACTGCATTATTTTCTTCTAGTTTCTTGACTTTTTTCTGTGCCATACATCTTGCACCACTGTTTTGGCTAGACATGCAGTTGTTTTGCAATGTTTTGTTGGAATAAGGGTCTCCACACTCAGCATAATCTTTGGCTAACTGGTCTAGATGGAAATCCCAACTTCTCTATTTCACCATAGCTTCCATGTTAATAAGGACTTCTATGAAAAATGCACCTAATAGACACTCCAAATGTACAGCAAAACTGCTTTCATCAGCACAATATCTCCAATGCATTACTTTATTTCTTAAAAATGTGTAATTAGTCAACACCTCTTCTTTGATAATCTGTATACTGAGTTAAATGCTAAATTAATATAAGGGAAATCAGCAAAATACAAAGATTACTTAGGTCCATTTCGTCTGCTGAATCAATAGGATTTACTTAGTGCTAATGCACTAACCAGATTATGAGAACTAATGCAGTACTGTTCAATGACAAAAGCAAATAACTCTTTGAATGATCTTGACAAAAGAACATGAAATCACCTTAATTTTTATTAACTAATTACATTTAACATGGATTTTTTTTTTACCTATTACCTTAAGTGGGGCATCAGTACAGTGACTTCCTTCAACCATCTCATTTTAGACGTAGATCAAAGCAACAAGTATTAAGAGTTACTGAAATGATACTGTGTAAAATTTTACACTGATGGAGTTCTTTTTAAAATTTTGTTCTCAGAAAGGGACACACTTTCTCTATTCCATATAAAAATCTTTGAATTGCTTGCAAATACTTGAGGAGTATTAGGAAGAGGAGGGAGGAAGAAGAGGGAAACAATTCTTTGTTTAAAACAAAAAGAGGAAAAAAGTCTTCTACCTTTTAGAGTAAAGCTGCATTGCCTCAGCAGAAGTTCTTAGAAACAGAGAACCCAGTCCCCTGTCCATGTTCTGTCCTGTGTGAACACTGAACTGAGTTCACAGCACACACACACACACCCTCAAGGTATTGTTCGCCAGTCAAGAAGAAATCAGAAGCACGGTGGCTGCTTCTATGGGAACTGTTCAGCATATGCATTGGCTTCCACTTGAAGGGCAAAATTGAGCCCTTCAATATGATTCATTTTCCCCTTCCTTAGGATTACAAGAATCATCCATGATGATGATCAAGTCACTCACCCTCAGACAACAACCTGGCTTCACTGAATTATTTGGGCCAGAATTACATTCTTGTATTTTCAACAGAGAGAAGCAGTGATCAAATGCACTTTGTACCTGAAGAGAAATAATGCGAACTACTCAGAAAATTCAAGTGTATCAAGAACAGCAAAGCTATATTGGCTGAAAATACATGGAAATATTTAGAGAGGAAAATATGATAAGGTTCTTCTGTGTTCCTCATGATTACTCTTCCTCTTCAGAGTCTGCTGTACATGTAAATTCTTCACCATTATGTGTCTGATTCCAATAGGACCCACTCTGCAAACCTTAGGCTGATTATTCATCTTAATTCACTGACTTCCATAACAGAAGAGATAAGGAACTTATACACTCTCTTAGGTTTTAATGGTCTTGGGAACCAATTTGTTACGTAGAATCACCTATTCATTCAGAAATTCTACAGTAATTTCTTTGGAAAAGGATTTTTGCCTTTTGCAGACATCTGGATCCAGGTCATTTAAGAATAGCTTATGTCACCCTAGTCCATGTTATGCCACAATCTTACGGGTCTTTTCCAGCCTAAGGGATTCTTTGATTCTATGAAAGGAGAAATGCTGTTGGCTCTTGTACGTGACCTCTTCTCTTGAGGCAGAGCCTCAGAATTCATAGCAGAAAACAAAAGTTGATGCTTGGAATTTTGATTCTTGACAGTCAACAATTTAGAAGTCAGATAAACAAACCAGCAGGAAATAAAACTCATGCATATTCCTACTTTCATTTGAAAATCATTACTGCAGTATTTTATGATTGACACTAGGAAATATCACCTAGTTACTTTCAGACCATTTCTCCAATTTGTCAAATTAAATTTTAATTTTAATTATGTCCTCCAAGTGGCTCACAAGACAGTATGAAATGTTCTGCAGTGATTAAATCATTGATTTCCAGTTTATTAAAGACATTAAATGTAATATCAAGACATTATACATAATATCACTTTCTATATGAGAACTGCACTTAACTAAGAGCAGGTTTTGACCAGCTCTAGAGAAGAAGCCTGGAGGAGTGTTTCTCCAATTTACAGTCACTGCAAGTTAGAGAAAAGCTCACAAAAATATATTTGGATTTTTCTTTTCCTGGGTATAGTATTTGGACTAGAGACTAGAGTTTTAGGGTCATTTTTCTGACACTGACCTTACTGGGTATTTTTCTGAGATTTTCATCAGTTTCTGTAAGAATTCCTTCCTGCTTTGCACTTTTGGCTTCAAATGTACAACTCTGTCTGAAATATTTTACTTTTATGCTCACTGAATATGACATATAAACCATCAGTTAGCTGCTAAACTGTGACAGCTCCTGATAGCTCAGCTCAGCAATGTCTAGAGACTTTTTATGCCATGTTTGTCCTCTGTGGACCAAATCAAAGGTAAATTCCAAAACCCCACAATTTCCTGAATGAACAAATAAGATAACATTAATTATCTTCTAGCCTTCTGGACACAGCTGTAAGGCAGGGCTTTCTCACACCTCACTGCATTCCAGTGACACACCTGTGCCAGCTTAACAGTAACAAAACCCTCTCTGTGAATCACACGCACAATTGGCACCTTTTGTCCTACAAGAGAAGCAATATAGCTGAACCCAAGCACTTACTTGTGCTCTAATCGTCCATTTCAATAGTTGTGTGATTTCTCAGTGGAACTTGTCATAATATCCAGAGTGCATCATCTGACATCAGTTATTTTTCCACATTGACAGCCAAATGGATAGTTATGTGTATACTGGGAGGGAGAGAGGGAGAGAGAGGGAGAGAGAGAGAGAATCAGGCTTAAAAGTGTTAATTTAAAGCAGCTTCTTTGCCAAAGTTTTCCCTGTTATCAATCTTCCTTTAGTTTTCTATGTAGCCTTTTAATCTTTGCCTTTCTACTCAAAAGATCAAAGCCTTCCTATTTCTTGAACAGCCAACCCTACATTATGGTTAATCCATAAAGCACCAGGTTTTTTAAGAACCATATGTGTAACAATCTGCAGGTTCTTCAGCAGATAGACAAAATTATGGCATCCCTGAGGAAGGCCAAGCTGACTTTGTGGCTGAGCTGACTTTGGAGAAGCTAAGAAAGGTGTCAGGGCAAGCAGGAAAAGCTAGCCACTTTTTCCAAAGAGCTTGAACAGCTAACATGAGGCAGCATGTTAGGATGTTTGAATTGTGCTGAAATGACTACGTAGGAGGAAATACTTTAAGCTTAGCACAGAAACATCTCTCTCCAAAGTCTTTGCTTATGGAAAAAAGCAGTTACAGGAAAGAGCAAAAATCCAAAAATCCCTGGTTGGGGGAGGGTAAAATCAGAAATCTGCCTTCTTTCAAAAAGCATGAAAACTGTATATCTTTCTGCACTTGAACTATTCATACTCATTGTGTGAGTAATCTGCACAGATGTTTCAGAAATACTTTTAGACTGGGTAGGATATGAGTGCAAAAAAATACAGCTTTTAGCTTGTTTGGTGCCCAAAACAAAGAAAAGCTAAACTTGCCCATTGATGATTCAACCCAGTAAAACACTGGGTTAAAAAATACTTAAAGTGTGTTCAGTGTTCCTAGTTCAAATAAATAGTTCACTTCCTGCTGAACAAAATGCACTGTATATTAACAGTTAATAGGAAAACTAATACAGTAAACCCTTTAGTATGTGGATAATCAAGCTGTTAAGTCACTGCTGTACCACATCTAATTTAGAAGCTCTTTTTCTGTATCATTAAGGCACTGCACAGAGATTTCAACTGCTCATTTGGTCTGATGTAGGCTTTCACCTGAATGATACAGTAAATTGACAGGGCACCCTCAGAAAAGCTGGCACCAGTGCTGACTGCAACTCCTAGGTACCACAGAAAACCTCACCTGCCACTGCTGTTGCTGGGCTCAGCTCAGAAACACCACAATTCAACAGCAAAGGGCTGAGCTATTAGGTAGAACATTTTGCTGATAGTGTTTTCAATGCCTTGGGTTTCAGTCCAGAATTCACCAGAGTTAGGCCAACAAGAAATTCTTCATTCATTGCTTTCTTTTTCATATTTTGGGGAAAGACATCTGAATCTAGAGAAGACAATAAAATTTTACTCCTACATGCTCTTTAAGGGTATGATGCAGATCTATTTGACTTAGTAGAAAGACTCTTGACTGTCTTGAAAAGGTTTCATTCAAGCTTCTTAAAAGATTTTTTAAAACGTGTCTGTGACAAAAAATAAATCAATTTAAAAAAATAGGAGAAACTAGACTCACTATTGATTTCAACAGAGAGAACCACCATAAGATCCTTTATAATCTTCCTAAATGTTTATTCATAAAGTATGTCACTGTGGGAACATGCTACATGACTTTCAAATTTAGACTAGTTAAAGATCCTTTAAGGGATTCCTCGTTATTATTTTTATACAATGTCCCCAAAACAGATGATGTAATATCAATAATAATTTAATTACCAGTTAATAGATTACTGTTGAATTGTTAGGAGGTTATGTTCTTCTTCAGAAATAACTTAAAGTGTACTGTTCAAGACTTTTTCCAATGAAAATTAAAAACATATAATCTCTATTCCCAAAATGAAAGAGAAAATCCTGCAAATGCAGCTATTATTTTACTACACTAAAGACATATAGAGGTCAGATGAAATAGTGCATGAACCACAGATGTTTGATACAATAATCTGAGTAATTATCAAAATCTTTCTTCCCCATAGTTCCATTTAAACATACAATTGGAAACCTATTTTCCTTAACTTACCTCCCTTTTCTTTCTCTGTCTTCTCCACTTTAGTGTCTTACCTCTGAAACAGGTGGTGAAAATAGAAGGAGAATAATATTGGAAATTGTCATTGTAATGTAAACAATCACATTGTTGTTAGACAATCTTTTTCTAGGTAACTGTTTTAGAAGTAGGTGTGTTACTGGGCAGGGTCTGCAGTACAAGAATTCTCATACTTTTGGAGAAGCAGCATTAAGGAAGTCACTGAGAAAAGATACCTTGATATATGTGCTTATACACATATCATCTAGTTAAATAAAGACCCTATGCCTTATTCCTGCAGACATGATTTTAAAAGTTAATAGAAACATTCCCATAACATTAAGAAGTTTTTGCCTTCCTCATGAAACATCATAACTGATGAAGCAATTAAGTTTGAAACACTTTAAAATACTTTTGGTCGAATGCATTTATGCTAAATGACTTCATTCTGACAAAGATCTGTTGCTAGTCGTAAAGCCAGTACTCATCTGTACTTCATTTTCAAACAGGCTTTTTCAAGAAATGCTTCATACTGCAGAGCACAAGATGATGAATATCGCTTAGAAGTTACGACTCCTCTGCAGAGGGTTGACTTGTTCATGGGCCAGTTCAACAGTGTCCTGTTAACTTCGATATCTGTCTTCACCAAAGGGAACCTGACCATTGCTAATCTGGGAACTTCAGAGGGACGCTTCATGCAGGTAAATATTACTGTATTACTACAATAACTTCACAATAAAAAAAAGTGCTAGGGTTTAGCAGGATGGTGAAAAGGGAGGAACATTATTACCCCAGTTTAAAAGGGCATTGGAAAATTAAAATTACCAAATAAAATACAGCTTCTGGAATATAAATAAAGCGTCTAATAGAGCATTCAGCATTTTAAGTGTTTACCTGGTGTTTGTGGTTTGGAACAGTGGTTGAGGAGCAAATTCTACCATGATCTCCAGCTGTCTTAGTTCACAGAACAATTTTGGTCCATACAAACAAGAGTTCTTTCAAAGGAAACTAAATGGAAAGCACTGTCTTGGATAGACATCAAATATGCTCCAACCCCAGCTGGGGCAGAGGGGTCTAAAACAGTGACTGATTATTCAAAGAGCTTCAAAAATACACTTTGTATGGTCATTTACTCTAGAGGATCAGGTTAAATCTATTCAATGTAAAATGCCAAGACAGCTTATAATGTAGAAGCAGGAGCCTCAGCACTGGTTGTTTCTATATACTGATCCACTCCTCTGGCTCCAAATTCCTTGCTAGTGTACCCATAGCCTATGACTCACAGCTGTAGAATTGAGATTAGCTCCTTCTCCACCTACTTTCAAGTTTCTCTGAATGTGTATTAGATTTTCAGGCTCTTGCTCACTCCTATCTTACTCTGTTCTTTTGGATTACAGTTCTTCCTGTCCTAAAACAAGTTTTTCATAAAAAACTGATAAATCACCCTCCTGAGTAGTCTGTCTCCCTCCACTAAGTACATAACTAATCTAGACAGGTAGATTATACTACATTACTTCCTTGTAGGTGACTAATGAAATAAATATAATGCATACAAGCAGCAGTCTTTTAAAATCTTGGCAGTCCAAATCAAACACCAGAAGACAAAGACAAAATACTTTGAATTCACCCATCTTATTTCAAGCACTATCATCCCACAGTAACTTCCTTGGAGAGCTTGGCTTCTCCAGCTGCCACAGAGTCCAGCCTGGATCTTTCTTGCACCCAAAGACCTGTGTTATTTCAATTTGCCAATACTATTTGTCTTCCAGAAAGCCCCCTGAAGTATTGGCAGTCTTCTGGCCTTCTTTCTCTGTAGGCTATAGAGAGTCATCCAAGTTAGTATTGTTGTCCCACAGCCATCATTAACTGAAACCTTATGAGAAGACCATCAGTTGCTGTGCCATTCCAGTTTTCCCATTTCCCATAACATTCCATTAGAAAATACCTGGGCACATGTAGCTTTTAATGGTACTAAGCCTTTCCTTTCTTCTCTCTCTTCCCCTCATTTTCTTGCCACATGCAGTGCATAGGGATATATATTGTCTTCAGTATATGCACCCTGTCTGGATAAAGGGAATCCTATACCTCCAGTCTTCTGCACAGCCTGGACACAGAACCAACTGCATAATGCAAATTCTGTAATGCTTCTACAGGCAAGGAGATCAAAGTGATTTGCCACAAAGGACAAATGAAAAAGTACGAAAAATCATGTTTTTCTTTCCCCCCCGCAAAAAAAAAAAATAGACAAAACTTTCAATGACAACCCTGCCAGTTTCACCTTAACTTCCCATTATGACCTTGGTAAATTTAAGCTGCAGCTTGCCTGTGCAGGAAAGGGAAATTATAAGAGCTACAGACTGAGCATGGGCCCAAACTGCTCTCTGTTCTTGAAAGCAGATACTGATTCACACAGCAAAATTAGCAATTTGTTTAACCTTTCAGAAGTAATTTCCTTATCTACAAAATAGAATTAATAACAACTACTCTCTTACTCCCAGCATTATTTCTGGGCTGTCACAAAGCTTTTAGGAAGGTTTGGTAGAAAGCACAAGGGAGCGTTATTTTTATTTGTAATGTTCTTTAAATTATTCATTCAAATCCTGAAGCACACACTTCATTCAGATGTTTGCCCAACTCAAGAAACAATTAAATATTGCCAGAATACATTTCCCATTCCAGGTTCAGTTACAGATCAAAAGAAAAGGCTATTGTGTAAAGTGCACATGGCCATTAGCAGAAATATTCTCATCATTGAATCAGACTGGCTTCAGCTACAGGGGGAAGTCAGCATTGGGCTCATATTGTACTAAATAGGAGCTCTTTCTTTGAGGGTTGGGTGCAACCAGCAGGAGAATAAGCATACTGACTACCTTTAATGATGCTGCCTCCAAATAAAAGTTTAGTATTTGTTTTGTCTTTAAATGATTTTGGAAGGGATACCAGATCTGCAGGATACAGCAGACACTGATTTTTGCAGAATTTAACGTTCTCTTACTTTTTTTCTTCTCTAATAGTAATCTGGGAAGTGCTTTCAAACATGTTCATTAGAAAATGCCCAACTAAAGCAGATTTGCAGTGTTTCTATGGAAATATAGCTATTAATGGCAATGAGATTTAGATCATTAAAAATTAAGCTATTATATGACCATTACTGAAGTAAAATGGGTAAAAAAATCAGGATAATCTAACAATGGCTTAATTTATCAAAAAGATATCCCCAAAGACTTCCCCACATTTTTAGCAAAGAAATGTAATGTTCTTTTTTGTTTCATTCACAAATCTGTTGGAACATATTGCACAGAATCCTCAGATCTTCACTTGTTATGCATCTCACTTTTGCACAGTCATTTACACTCATATTTTTAGGTCTTTATACAAGCAAATATTGAATTTTCCTGTGCAATCTCCTTGTAACTTGTAGCTCTTCAAAGCTGACTTCAGACACAGGCATGCTTTGAGAGAAAATTAGTTACAAAATTCTACCTATCAGGGAACCTGTTTTAAAACTGGTTGTATTGTGTTAGTATTTTAAGAACATATTATCATGCCAACTATTTAAAAGCAAAAGAAAAAAATATTAATGTATAGGTTCCTAAATTTAGAAAATCAGCTCAGCCCTTGCAGTGCACCCATTTCATCTTGTATCTTCTTTGAAATACCAAACCTTACTATATTTAGACGATTTAGTTTCTGACATAAATTTCAGTACTAGCAGTCATCCATGAGATTAAAAGAAGTAGTAGTACAGTATCTCTGTCTTTGACAAGAGCACCCTGAAGTGTCCAGATATGCAACAGCTTGGTGAAAGTAATGAACACTTGAATCACATTTTTGTTGTATTAACTTAGGATTTCTTTTACTTGTTATGAAACCTTTGGGTTTGGTAGGGGGGACCTCTTGAAAACTTAGTGATCTTGTCATCTAAATTGAATTGAAGCTCCAAGCCTGCCCTGTGGAAGCCAGTAGGTGCAGCAGAAAGCCACTGACCCTGAGAGAAATTTATTTGAAAATGTTTCTCATATACCTCCATTATTCTTATACCTGATCAGCAGGCAACCACTTGATTCTGTTTTTTCTTTCCTCTTTCTTGTCATCTTTCCATCTCCTTTTGTTTTCTTCTGCTCATCACTTTCTACCTTCCTACCTTCCTCTTGTCTCCAACTCTATTTCTATCTCCATCTATTTTTATCTCTTTACCACATGACTATAGCACAGCACTGCTGCAAAATTCAACAGATTTAACGTGTACGTTTTTCCTCCTGTAGGTGATGGCTACCAGATTCTGGGGTTTTGATGTATTTAAAGATGTATCACAATGAATAGTTCCTAACTTTATAAGTGATTCCCCCAAAGCTTATAGCATTACCCATCAAAATTTTAATGACCCGACTCAGAACATAGCCCACATTTTACTTATTGAAAAAAAGCTTTGTAAAGAACCAGTAATATTCAGAATGCAAAAGTAGGTATGGTTTATCCAACCAAGGAATAATCACCTGTTGTTTTCTGCTTTTAGTTTGATAAAATAGAATTACTCACTTGAACTGCTTTGGAAAGCACTAATACTGGAAAGTAAATAGTCTCCTTCACTAAATGTTTAATTTTTTTAGCCAAAATCTGGAACTAAAATAAAATCAATCTGGATGGTCCAGATATAGAAGATGCATGTGTTCTTCTAAGGAGGATAATTAGGGCCATGAGGTGAATTCCAGATCTCTCCTGAAAAGTACTGCAGCCCATTCACATACTAAGCATGTTTTGGCTGCCTCAGAAATGTCAAATCTGTATTTGGCCATGAATAGATTGGAGTTTGTAGTTACTAAATATTGTGGAGTTTCTGTTACAAAACAGACCAGTAAATAATTTTTCTAAGACAGCTGACATGCATGAGACAGAAAAGAAAAATGGCTTTACTTCCTTCCTAAGCTGGAGCCTGACAACAAACTTTTTTTTTTGCTTTTCTTTTTTTTTCTGCTGAGAAGTTGCAGCTGTTTCAGCCTTTCTTATTGTGCTTGTTTTCAGACTGTGACTGGGAACATAGGCTGTAACTACAGCTGTTGGGTGCAAAGTGAATCAGGTATTTCACAGTGGTTATTTGATTAGAAAACAGCACCCAGTCACACTGCTGTAGCTGAGGAATCAGATTTTCAGCTGGTGTAAAACAGCCTTATTCTGCTCAAACCAAGCTATGCTGGGAACACTCAGAAAAGACACTTATGTTACCAGCCAGTATTTTGGGAAATTATAGTTTGTCAAAAAAAAAACCACTCTGTGATATATTGAGATAAAATATCTTTTATTTTTGCTTAGTTTCAAGGCATTTTGGTTTTTTTCTGCCTGAAGCTGGCATTATTTCAGAGAGTGTTTTTAGAGTGATGATTAAATGACTTCTTCAGGAAGGGGAAATCTTTGTGGTAGCTCTGGGAAGTGTGAGATATGGGAATGTCTGACAAGATTTATTCTTAAAAGCTCACATTTGGTCTGGTCGTGACAATGAACAAGAGATCAATGCCCTTGACGTAGCAGAGGCTGGGTGTCAGCCTAAGAGTAGGTTTGGAAGCAGAATAGTGCACTTGAAGGTGGCCTTGGCAATGTAGCAGCCCAGCAAAAGCACCACAACTGCTTGTTGGTGACCTTCTTGAGGAGGAGGGGACTAGAGAAGTTTTCACTGTATGTTTTACAGCTACAATGGGCAACCACTCTCTAGAGCTGCAGTTTTGGCAGCAGGGCCACCTCATCCTTCTGAGTATGCCAGTGAAACTCAGTGCACAGAAGGGCAGCAGTAGTGCAGAATGAGGGACTCCACCACGGGCCCTCTCATTGTCATGGTTCAGTGGGACATCCATCCTGTTGCTTCTGGAGGCGAGGAAAGGGTCTTCTCATGGACATACATAGACTCTGAGGTGCCATCAGCCACATGCTGGCTGCAGTCCTGTCCCATCTGGCTGGACATCAGCCAGCTCTAGCTGAAAAGCCAAGCATTAGCAAAACATGGTAATGCACTCTCATGTCTGAACAGATTCTGGACAGAAAATAGCTTTGGGCACAAAAACCAAAACACGATGGCACAGATAGGCCTTGCTGGGGTGCTGCACATCAGGCAACAGGCCATTCATCCTCCCAGGGGCCTCTCTGCACTTATTAGACATGCAACAGTACAGATTAATGTAAGCCTCATTCTAGAGAACCATTATATCCCAGTATTTTTAACCAGACTTTTTCTAAGAAAGGTTATATGGTGTTATAGTAAAGATTCAAGGAGCAGAGTTCTGGCAGCGGTTACCTTTCTCAGTATCCTCCAGCTTCTGGCACTTAGTGACCCAGCGATACTCTGAGCTGGATGTTGCACCCATATTTGGCACCTAATAGTCATTTATGGACTCCTTTCTCCTCAGTTTTGCTTACTGTTTTTTAAATTTATTTTTGTTTTCTCCTCCACGGTATGCTGTGACAATGACTTTCACAATTTCATTCTGCTTTGAATGATAAAGAGCTTTTTGGGGTTTCCTTAACCTGCTGCCTTATCATTTCTTTTTTGCCTTTGATTCTGTCTGATGAGGAATAGGAATGGGGCACTCACAAATCAGTGGTTTGGGAAATTCTCACACACTGAGCACAAATCTGTTGTCTTTCACATCCAAATAGACAGAACACTTGATA
The DNA here is from genome assembly GCA_013390045.1 of Picathartes gymnocephalus. Lineage (NCBI taxonomy): Eukaryota > Metazoa > Chordata > Aves > Passeriformes > Picathartidae > Picathartes > Picathartes gymnocephalus. The sequence continues at coordinate 28,074 of WEKY01028460.1, read as the reverse complement.
ATCACATTCATTTCCCAGGAATACTTATGATTAAAAACAAACACCACAACCAAACTTTAACACACATCTCATTTCCCCAAGAAGACAGAACTTAGCATGTGTTGTAGCTGCTTTCAAAGACTACATGCCAGGGAACATAATGCATACTACAGAAATCAGTGAAAAAAACATCACATCTGCTTTTTATTTGCAACTGCATTCAAGGATTGGGAAAATTTGTCCCAGAATTCAGCAAGAGAGCCAAGTCTTCAACATTGCTCTCCTCTTGCAAACAGCAAAGCAGCAAGACCTCACCACTCCAGGAATCAAGATTCAGAGCCATGGTGACTGTCAGCAAAATGAGTTGACACAGAGCAAAGAAATACAGTGCTTTGCATCTTTCACTGTGCTCAGTCAAATCCAGTTTATACCGTAGTGTACTAGAAGCACCTTTGAATTTATCAAACTGCTTTTGATCCAGTTCCTGTCCCTGTAGACAAACGTAGTTGTTATAAAACCCACCCATGCAAGTGGCAAGCCATATTTGAAGCAAGTGCAAGAAGGTCAAGAAATATATGAGCATGGACCTTAAACCCTACAGAGCCTGGAGGAGGAGAGTGATGGGATGCCCATGGAGTCATTGCAAAGGTTGCCCTCAGTGCCCACTGCTGTCCTGTCTCAGTGGCCCAGCAATTCATCTGGCTTTTCAATACTGGCAGTCTGACCTATTTAGGGCTAAATGCAAACTGTGCACATGAGCATTTGTAGGAATGTGAATAGCTTCAATCCTTCCATCTTTCATTTTTAACAACAGAAAACTGTGGCAAACTCTTGATAGGTAGCATTTTCATATTGGTAGCTCAACTTTTGACATTTATGATAGCAGTTCTTTCTGTGGTAAAGAGTGTATCTTGATTCCCCCAGGGGAATAAAGGTATCAAACACTGCATAATGCAAAATCCATATAGCCAAATTAAAATTAACACCTGGTGCTGAATCACTGGTTTGAGTGCACATATGTTTTAATATTCAGTTTGACTAGAAAAGCTTACACTCTTCAGAAGAGATCCATTATATTCTTCATGGATTAGAATGATATACAGCATTCAGAGAGCTACATATGTGCCCTTTGCAAGGCTATGCTGCATATCCCAGGGCATTTGAGGCATTGCACAATAAAGTTAGCCCTGAGCCTATCTCTGCTGGATAATGGCATACACCTGTCAGACATCTAGGGAAAAAATAACAATATGATACTTAGATTGGTTTCCTTTTAGAAGGCTTCTCATTTTTGCAGAAGATATTTCAACATGTAGACAGTAACATTTGTAATTCAATCCTGCTGACTAACAGAACTGAGCATCAGAATGATTTTTAAAATAAGCTGTTGCATGCTGGTTTTCAACTCAAGCTATTAGTCTTAATTTGCCATATTACCCACAGACAAACCTAGACTCAGGTCTTAATATTTAACATTAATACTAGCTGATGGCAATGAAATAATATTTAAACTAATAATTTTAGTGTTAATGGACCTAAGTGATTTATGACTTCCAATATAAAGAATATATTAATATATTCATTAATTAATTAACTGCTGGCTGTTATCTTCATGGAAGTACTTCATGGAAGTAGTCTGAGCTATACTGAAAGAAAATTGTTTGGTTTTCTCTAAATAAAGAGAAATAAATATTGTGTTTGTCATAGTTACTGATATTAAATGTGATTCTCAGAAGACATCAGAAGAGCTACACATATTTAAATGAAGGGTCCATCTAGTTCAGTGCTCTGTCTCCAGTGGTGCCAGCGGTGTTGGCAAGTGGATGCCCAGGGACCCAGACACACATAGCTACTACCTTCTGCTTCAAATCTCCAACTATTTTCCTTTCTGGGGACTTCGTAAGCTATTGATTTTTGTCCGTTTAGCTCTTTCCATGTACCTGCGGAGTTTCCCTTTAAATGTGCATTTCTCTTGCGTTTGCGTCCTTTGGCAGGTAGTACCATAGGTCATCGCATATTGCTAGGATGTCATATTCTTTTGTTTGCCTTGAACCCAAGTCTTGTTTTTGTCTTTGGTGGTGTTTAGAATTTTTATTAGAATAAAATCGTGGAATAATAGAATCATCTAGGATTTAAAAGACCTCTAGTATGATTAAGTCCAACCATTAACCTAACACTGCCAAGTCCACGACTAAACAATGTCCTTAAGTGCCACTTGTACATGTCTTTTAGATACCTCCAGGGATGGTGACTCAACCATTTTCCTGGGCATCCTGTTCCACTGCTTGACAGCCCTTTTGGTGAAGAAATGTTCCCTGACATATAATCTAAACCTCCCCTGGTTCATCTTGGGGACATTTCTTCTTTTCCTATCACTTGTTACTTGAGAGAAGAGACCAGCCCTAAGCTGGCTACGACTCCCTTTCAGGTAGTTGTAGAAGAGAGTATATGGTTAGTCTCTACCCACTCATGATTCTCTGTTCCTTTTTCATAGAGACTCCACACGTACCGTACTCAATCATTGTTCATCACAGCTTTTTGATCATCTTTGTTACCCTTCTCTGAGCTTTTCCCCTTTTCAACATGCTCTTTTTGCCAGGAGGCAAGTAGAACTGCACAGAGATTTCAAGTTTTAGGCAAACCATAAATTTATATGATATCAGGGTGTTTTCTGATTTGTTCACTAATTCTTTTCTAATAATTTCTGAGTTTTTATTAGGTTAGTTTTGGCTGCTGCTAAGCAGTTAGATAACTATCATATACTGCTTTAAATTAATTTTTTTTGTTGTATTTCACCTGGCATTTTATTCCCTTGCCATGCTGTCTTGTGAAGTCCTTCTGCCATCCTTCATAGTCTGTCCTCATCCTAACCACCTTGAATACCTTAAAATCATCAGGAAACTTTGTCACTGGACTGCTCAACCACTTCTCTAACTCATTTACGTGTGTATTGAACAGTATGGACCCCAGCACAGACACCTTGTAGAACACCTCTGGTGACTTCTCTACTATTGCTGTCACTGACCATTTACTGCTAATGTCTGTTTGTTCTCCTTTGGTTATTTATCTGTGCTAGACCTTCCCTCACTCCTAATTGCTTGAGTGCAGGGGTGTAAATAAACTTCCATTTCTCTTATGCTCTGGAGAAATGCTTCATTAATAAATTAATTACTAAAATGTAAGTAAAACAAAAAAAAAAATCCAACGCCCACTCTCCCCCCACCAAAAAAGACACCCCCAAAACCCCCAGGATTTTATAGTCTTTGCAGAGGGAAATCCTCCTGTAGTACTGAACCATTTTCATGGTCATAGTCCCTGTATGTTGGTGTGTCCGTGGCAGATTAAATTTATGCTGCACACATACCAGCTCAGTCCCAAGCCATAAAAATCAGAGCTTTACAAGAATGACACTGGAGTCCTAAGTAGCCTCTTCTTCCTGCTGTAGAAGCTGTCTTCAAATTACTTTTTTTTCCAGGATTATGTCGGATAAGGGTAAGATAGAATTTCAAGGACTGGGGTGATGTGTGCAAAAATCACGAAGTTGTATAGACCAAAAAGAACATTTTTGCATCTACTATCTGTTATAGTGGCAATGTAGGCTGGTAGATTAGTTCTAAGCAAAACCCAAACTTTTATTCCATGAGTTAGGAAGTGTAATCTGAGCTCCCTGTATGTCATGAAGTCAAAGTCTAGTCACCTGGGCTTTGAGCAGGTGATTTGACTATCAGCCTCAGTAAAATAAAATTCAGTCAGTGTTTAAAGTACTGAGTAATTTTTCCAAGATTCTAGAGATGGAATCCAAATTTTCATGTACTACTGTGAGGTTGGAATGCAGATGTGTTTAAAGAGTTAACACTGTGGCTCAATCAGAAAGAATGCTTGGCAATAAGAGGAAGCCTGGATTAATGATGGAAAAGAATTCTTAGCATTTTATAGCAGTGGGTATTCGAGATGAGACACGGCTAATGATCAGCTAAAAAGGTATTTGCAGCTGTGGTGCTACCTCTCCCCATAATGCCAACATTAATCAAGCTTTTTCATGCAGCTTTCCAGTCCATTCTGTTTTTCATTGTCCTGAATAGAAAAACAGAGCTCATGCCCTATTACACTGAGTCAGAGACCATACTTCTGTGTCACCAAAAACGATCATACCTTATTGATTTCTGAAATCTGTACTTTCTGTGCTGTGAAATAAATCCGTAGAAAAGTCAGTAACAAAGCCAGTTTCATTTTAAAGAAAAAAAAGCGTCTTGCAACCCCAAACTATAAATACCCCTGGGATGTGAAGCAGTTATCGGCATGAATTAACTGCTTGTATATTTTATTTAAGTCTTGAATTACATCAGAACATCAGCTATAATTACAGCATCTCCAAGTCTAGTTTTGGAGTCAGCCATCTTGTTGAAAGACCTTGGCAGTGTGAAAAGCCAGTGAAATCGTGTAAGTCAATGTCCTGGCTGTTCTGATTCTGCCTTCAGAGTCAGAAGAAAAGCTTCATTATAGTAAAAAATGAAACATTTGACATACAAGTTATTTCCAGAATGGCTTCAATCTTTTTAAATAATGAACCCCATTGAATCCTAACTTCTCAGCAAATGTTGATTATCTAAATTCCTTAAGTAAACTACACGTGATACAGCTTTTGAAACATGAACATGATCTTCCCTCATGTAAACAATCCTCTGCCTTTGTTGCCCGATGCTATCATATTTGGGTGCACATCCTTCTGGATTGCAGGCCCAAGCCTATAAAATCTTGCTATCAAATATCCACCCCGATCTGCAGATGCTTTATGCCTCTGCTTAACAGCCATGACTCATCCCGTTAAAGTCAACAAAGTTACAGTAGTAAAGTTAGGCGTGTGTTTGCAGGAATAGGCCCAGATTCTCAGAAGTATTTAGGTAACTCAAGATGCAGAGAGATGAGTAGTGGGGGAATTTCATACTGGTGTGACTAATCTCCCTAAGATTTCCTAAAACTGAGAGAGAGAGGGAGAGAGGGAAGGTTTTTGCAGAGGGGCCTCAGGACGACTAAATTAGGCTCCTGTTTTGGAGCATCTCCTAAAGGAGCCTCCACCGTTCCCTGTAATTCAAGAAGTGCTTTGAATGCTCAGTCCTGGACGCCTGGCTCACACAGAAATCAGCAGGAGCCAGAGCTCAGGGTGCCCAGCCAAATCTTGCAAGGAGCTTTTCAGAGCAGTGGCCATCTCGGCAGCTCTGGGCACTGAGCTCTGTGCACTTGTGGCTCTGAGGGCTGCCCACAGCAGCGACCTGCAGTGCCTGACATAGGTTTGCAGTCTAATTGCCCCACGTGCTGCAAGACCAGAGACTGCTGACACTGGGTAAAGTTTACTTTTCAAACTGAAGGACCAAAGTGAAAATAGAGGGAAATGTTTTTGACTTCTGAAGACCTGGAGTTTTAAGATTCTTTTAAAAAGAAGATAAAATTCTTCATTCTTAAATGTATAGGACTGACTAAATTACCCATTTTCATTTTTTATAGTGATTTATAAATACCTGAAATTAAAGGACTAGGAAACATGCAGTGACACCTGCATATTTTAATATTGTTTATTTTGAGGATCCTCCAACAGCCATGATTTTGCTGTATTAAAGTAGATTTTATAGCACTTTAATCAGATTATGATGGAACATTATGCAAAATATTATGCAATGTAATGCAAAGTAATTAATGCAAGCAGAGAACATGAGACAGCTGAGCAGCGTGCATTTGTATTACATACTGCCTGCTGATTTTCAAAATTTCTTTCTTCTTAGATAGTGGTTTCCCGTTCCGAACCCACAGCTCCACATGTCAGCTTTCAGCTAGACTCCCACCCCATCTCTCCCCAAGTTGTTGTCAAGAATTCATTAGCAGATGATGGCTATACCCTGGTAGTGACTGGGAAAAAGGTGAGTGGTTCATAATCTGATCGTCCTGTGCACTGTGCAGGCCTGCCTTCAGAGCAGCAACTATGGGTAAGAGCAGCTGTTCACACTGCTGCTTTATGCACTGCGTCCTCATAGCCCTGCCATTCCCTAGGAGCACTGGCGGTGCAAGTTTCCTCCGAGATACATATTTTTCCCCTACTAAACAAACTGACAGCCTAATATTGAGAAATGTTTAAATAATGTAAGAGCTGGTGATGTAAACCAACAAAAGCCAGGAAATGCAGATTTTAAGGCTGAAACCCTATGCCTAATTCAAGTGCTTGCAAAGACAAAACAGACAATGGCTTAAGAAACGAATGGTGCTCAGTTTCCTGGCTTTCGTTGGTTTGTGCCATAACATTGTAACTTTTTAAGGAGGTTGTGTATGCAAGAGTTGCATGAGTATCTTTAAAACTGGAAGTCAGTAAGGCTTGAAAATTACTTCAGCATGTAGTCTACACAGAATTAATAAAAGATGAGGAGCTGTCATAAATATGCTATTGTCATAAGTAGATATGCATTGAAGAACACGTTTAAAACATCAGCAGATAATATTACAGATAATCCTAAACCATAATCGTAAGCAATAATTTGACCCCTTGAGTTCTATAAGAACTTACAGAAATGCATCTGCCATTAGTAAATATTGTTATTAATCATTTACTAGAAATGTATGAGATATTTATTAGAGTGATCTTCAAAAAATGTACAAAATAAATTTAAGGAAGGTCCTGAAGTACAAAGAAATATGAGGCACTTATGTAGTAATGTAATTATATTTCGATTTTAATAGTTTGACCAAAAATAATTCTTACATGTTTAGAGTGACTATTTCAAAACTATCCTGATACTTTAAGTAATATAAATTTTAACTTGTAGTTTAGGTAAAGTATAGGTTTTTTGACGATAGGTGTTAAAAAAGAAGTATGTGGGCAGTCACATACTGTAAATGTGCCACAGACATTAATACAGCCTCACCAAAGCTGAAACAGCCATCATGCCTATTTTTACAAATGTAAAAACTAAAGCATACTGAGATACACTGTTTTTTTTCCAAGAAGCAGTGCAGAACTGGGAGGAGCACACTGCTGTTTTCTTTCTCCATCAGCAAAAAATGCTATCTTGCTGTAAACACCAGATGCTGGTAGTAACTGTATATAACATTAAGATGCCTTTAGGGTTTCTCCCAAGCGAATTTAAAATCATGTCAGTTAAATTACTTATAAGATCCTATAATTACTGAGCTAAAGAGAAGTCAAACTGTGGCTTGCACATCTGAAATCTGAGTAGCACCAGCACGCTATGCATAAATAGAGATTCTCCTTGCCACTTAGTGTGTGCATTAAAAGGATGTGTGCATCATGTCTCTCCTTCGACAGATAACAAAGATCCCGCTGAAGGGGCCAGGCTGCCGTCACTTCAGGTCCTGCAGCCAGTGCCTGCTGGCACCAGCCTTCATGCAGTGTGGCTGGTGCAGCCAGCAGTGCCTCAGGTCTTCTGAGTGCCCCAGCAACACCTGGACCCAGGACACCTGCTTGCCTAGGGTTTATGAGGTAAAGTGGTGGATTTCTCACATTTATCTCTTGAGGGAAGAACAGTCTGCACTCTGTAGACATTTTCTGTTCATGTAATCAAGATAAATTGTCAGCTTTCCTCAACTTCCCCTCAGCCTTGATGTCCATAAATCCTGTAACTGGATGCACGTGGTCTCCCTGGGTACTGTGGGCTGAGATGCTCACGCGTGGACAGGTTTGTCTGATCATCCTGACCAGCCTTGGGAGATCCCTGGCCCTACAAAGAGGTTCTGGTGGGGAAACAAGATGGGTCTGAGCCAGCCCAGCAGGGGTCTGACAGGAAAGCCAGTCACAGAAAGGAACATCCCTCCTCTCAGACCCCTCTCAGAGGCAAAAGTGGAGGAAAGCACTTCCTGCCCAGAGCCACCACAGCCTGACCCAGCACAGGAGGTCTCTGGCTCCCACTCTTCATCCATCCCTGTGCTGGCTCCAGTGTTGGAGAAAAGCCTGGTGGTTTTTTGTGAGAAAAATCCCCTCTTTCCCCTACCCAAGCTCGTGGGGAAGTTGGTTTTCCGTAATGTCCCTCCCTGGCTCCTTGTTCCCATGGGCCCACTTGGCACCAGTGAGGAACAAGCCCCTGGGACAGGGGCAGGCAGAGGCTGCTGCCAGCCGGCCAAAGCTCATCAAGGCTGTGCAAGAACAAAAAGGCACAGATGAGCAGAGAGCTGCACTGGCATGGTCCAGTTTTAATTTAGCTATGGTTAATGTAGGATTTGTATTCTACATGGGACCAGATCTTCCCGTGTGATGTGTGACATAACTGTGAAGGCAGAGGTTTGTAGGGCAGTAGACGGACTAGAAATCTAAGGGAAGGACAAGTGTAAAACTTTCTGGTAGCATTTATTCCCATTCACTTGTGTTAGTGCATTTAAACTACATCAAGTAGTTAAAAATACATTTTCCTTTCTTGGAATACAACTTATAAACAGAGATGAAAGTTTGATATGCTAAACTCTTAGGGATAAAAGGAGAAAAAAAGTGCATTTTAAACAAATAACGTGTTTCTTTCAGCCAGGCATGATTTCATGTTCAAGAGTTTTTTTAAGTTTTGAAGTTTCGGGCAAAACTGATATTAATCTAGAAAGAAATATAGAAACACGTGTCTATGGGATTGGTTTTTTCCATGTTCACCTTTCAGACACAAAATTTAGGATTAACACAGGCAAAATTCAGTGAAAACACAATGAAGAGTTATAGGAATCAAAGGCAAAATGGATGGAAAATGGAAGGGGTAGGGGCAGTTTGCCTCATCTTTTATGGCCATCTACTGAAGGTTAAGGAGATGCACAAAAATTGCTAATGCAGAATGTGAAAAGTTTACTTTTCCTTTATACAAAAACACATTTATTTCAAAAAGGTTATGTTACATAATGAAACAATCCTTTCTGGCCTTAGTTTGTATGAGACTGAATCACCAGTTCAAAGGTATACAGTGAGAATTAGCTCTTATAGATTTTTCTGTACCTCTGCAGGCCCAAGGTACTCACCTATCCTGCACAGTTCATTTCATCTTTTCAAGAGCTCAAGCACAAGTAGCATCCCTTAATGTTTTTTAATTTGCAAACTTTCCAGCAGTGGCTGTATATTTTCATAGCTCAAAAAAGATTTCTCAGGCTCTGAACTGCTTAGTTTCTGATTTTCAAAGTGGCTGAACTCATGTAGCCCTCTTTAATTTCAATTTTGAAGGTGTTCACTCAGCAGTTTTAAGAACCAAGAGTCTGGAGCCCATGCACAGGCACTTATACCAAGAGGTGTATCCTCCACAGCCATCTCTGCAGTCCCTGTGAAGTTGCTGGGAGGGGAGCACACCTTGGACGTGGGGCAGTGGGAACAGGTGTGGGGCTGGCTGGGTGCTCCCCTTCCCCATGTGGCTCAGCCCAGCCTGCTCAGCACAAGTCCAGTCTAACCCTGTAATGAGTATGGATCTGTGACACTGATGGATCTTAAAGTGAATCTCGAATTACTGCATGCTGATGTTAGTAGAAGTTGCTTCTAGAAGGAAAAAAATGCAGCTGGTTACTTAAATCCCTTGGATTGCTAGCTGTTAAGACAAATTTCATGCTCTACTGGACCATGACATTAACATGATTACTGAAAAAAATATAAAACAGATTATTCATCATCTTCTGATCTGTCTTTAAACTCACATGCATAAAATGTAAGAAACAAGCTAGTTTTGTTCCTAACAAACAGAGGATGACCTGCTTTGCATAGTATCTGAAATTCAGTCCAAACCTCTCCCTAATATTTTGCAGCTTTCAGAGGAACAGATTGCTTGAGATATGTCATATGATCACTTTAGCCTGAGGGGAACAGATTGCTCCCTGAGGGCCTGGTCCAGTGGATGTTAGCTAAGTCTTCAATGAAGTTTTCCCAGGTTATTACACAGAGTGGTGTACAATGGGACAAAAATATATATATATTTTCCTCTCAGGAGGGATGGCAGAAAAGAAACCCAGTGTTTTCCCATGGAGTCCTGCAGATCCTTTGTCTCTTTTCCCTGCTTTAAGCACTTTCCCTTGGAGCTGTGGATTGGAGAGGAGCAGTCAAGTCTGCCCAGACACAGACAGTGTAGTCGGGCCGGCACGGGGACACATCCCCTCCACAGCCCAGCTCCCAGTCTGCTCCCATCCACTGCCTTTGCCAACAATGAGGAGTTTCACCAGCCTGGACGAGCAGTTCTAGAGGGAAGCCAGGGGACTCGAGGGAGTCTCCTTGGAGATCACTTGGTGCTGGAACAAATTGCAGGCATCTGCACGTGGCATTCAGGTCACGCTATAAGGTGAAGGGTGTAAAAGAAGAAATAAATTGTTCTCCCTTCTGATTCTTTGTTGTGGTTAAAAATCTGACACGGTTTGTTGTTGTTTTTAAAGTGAGTCATTTTAGCTGGCTTTTGTATCAGACATATCAAGAACATCAGGCCCTCTGCCGCCTGTTTAGGTTGGCGTCTTTGCTGGAAAATTCACATGTGGTTGTACGTGTTCTTGTCTCTGAATTAAAATGAATGGGCTAATGAAGCTTTAATCAATAGATACTTTCTTACAAAAATTTATTAAGTATATAAGTGGATATTAACTGTCAGTGTAAATAAAAGAAAAACACAACACTTTAAAGTTTTCCAAAATCAAAAAGTTAACTTTCTCCCTTAACCAAAAGTCCAGACAGCAGCAGAATGACAGACCTTGCAGCAAGACTTGCTCCATGTTATCAGTGGAGATAAAACAATATTTTTCTGAATCCTGCATTTCATAGCATTTATAACTGGTTTGCATTTTGATTGTTTTCTGTTACTACCAGTGCAATGTAAGTACACAGAAGAGGCCTACATATACCTTAGTTCAAAGACCAGGAGGTTCACAATCCATTCCTGTCAACTCTCCCAAGAAAAGGTCTGGAAAACCACATTTGACTTTCAGACATTTCATCATAGAGAACAAATGGAACAAAAATAAATCTTGAATAAAACCAGGGGGAAGTTCTGCAGAACTTAAAAACAAAACTTCAATATTTTGTTTACTTATTTCTTGCTATCTACTTAGAGGTCTTGCCTCCTAAATTTGTTGACAGAATGTAGTAAGTACGTACTATCCCTCAATTAAGGCACACAGGTTGTTATCACAAGTCTCTTTTGGCATGTAAGATCACTAAAAACCTGTTCGGTACCTTCATTTTTTATTCTGTATGGCTTTGTGAAGCCCTTATTTTGCTAACTTGTGGATTACATTTCAAACTCTTTAAATGCCACATGTCAATATATTATTGTACAATACATCAGGACATCCTGTACCCCCACAGAGCAATTTCAGTTTCTGCTAGGGTTTTGTTATTCCAAAAATAGATAATGTGCTGAGATACTGAGCAGAGTGGAAAACTAGAATCTGAAGTCAAATACAGGTTTTGAAGAAGAAAACCCCGAAGAAATAAGGAAAAGTTAAACTTGGGAATAGCACAGATTTCGTGGGCACAGTATGGCTCCAAGCTCATAGCTGCAGTTGTGTGTCAGGGAGCTGTGTGAGTATCACTCCTTTTTTACAGATTTGTGCAAAAGTACTGCACAGGTTCCCTCTTCTTTGTCCATTGAAAGCTGACTCAAAGTTCTTTAAAACAGGAAAGGTTCCTCCTGGCTTCAGTGCATTTTAAATCAGACTCTTTGTCTGGTTTCTAATGAGGGCAGTAAATTTCCCCATATATAGTATATGTGTAATTCTCTTGAAGTATCCTTCAGCTGCCTTTCTATCTACAATGGTTCATTTGTGAGGGTCTTGAAGTATAGCTACAAGAGAGTTGAAAAGAAATGTGCTGTCTTACTGGATTTCCAGATGAAATAATAGCCAAGTATCACTCAAACACTTTGCTTTCAGCTTGAAAATTAAGCCGGGTCCTTTGAAGGACACAGCTGTATTGCATTTTAGGGGCAAAATTATTATCACTAAAGCATTAAGTTTAAGATATTTAGGGACTATGATCACAAGTATAAATTCAGCCTCTCATTCCTTTCATTCTTTTTTGTTTGTCTAGTGGTACTGGTATGTTTGCAAAATTATGCAGTATTGTTGAAAGTCCTCATAATTCCTGAACTAATGTCTTTTCTTTTTGGTTGGTTTTTTGGTGGGTTTTGGGGTTTTTTTCCTGACAGTACTGACCAGTGCTTTTGCTGAGTTCTGTAAGACTTCTATAGTGTTCCTACGTTTTTCCCACCATTGTTATATTTTACAGGATAATTTACAATATACACACACGCACAAAAAAAAAAGTATTTCCTTTGTAGATTGTCTCTGTGTTTCTAAGGGGCAGTTTATTTTTAACTTGGAATTAGAGGTGGCCAAATGTACAACATTTAAGGAAAGAATAGCAGAAGTCATGTTAACTTTATCACAGCCAACGTGATATTGGATTTGGTGTCTTTGAAGCTACTTCACTCTGAACCCAACTTTCATCAAGCTGACAAAAAATGGTCATTTGGGGGCTCTTTTGTGTTCAGCATTCAGCTTCTAACAAAATAAGTATATTGTATGTTTAACACACTAGAAATAAGATTTGAAAGACAAGAACAGCAGGATTTAAAAGGCTATTACAATGCACAGCTTGTTCAGTGCCCCTAAACACTATCTTTCAAAGCTTTCTAGTATAGGTTTTGTTATTTATTGCTACTGTCAGAAAGCTCATAATGTGACAAATGAAAGGTGAAGAACAATTAAGATGAATGCTAGAACAGAGTCTACCAAAAAGAAATGCTTTTCTAAAATTATTCCTTTGCCCATTCTTTAGCTCCAAGTGAAGTTCAAGAAAACCTGGTTCACCTAACACAATATTTTTTTAACAGATTCTCCCGAGCAGTGCTCCCATAGAAGGTGGGACAAAATTGACACTCTGTGGATGGGACTTTGGATTCAGCAAAAATAATAGATTTGAATTTAAAAATACAGTAGTCCAGATTGGAGGACAAATTTGTCCTCTGGAACCAAAATCTAGCAACAAAAATAGGTAAGACACCTAAAATATTAATTTCCTTTTATACAGATGTTATTTATGTGGTATGGATTTTTTTGCAAATAAAAACATTCAGCCTATAAATATAATCTCTGATTCTGAATTTTCAAATTGGAAAAAATCCCATGATTTAATAAACTCCCCAAGAAAAACAATGCTCAAAATGGAGATCAAATAAATCTCATTTATGCCAATATCTCCTGCAGCAGTTTTTCTGATTTGTCTGTGAAATGCTGTTCAACATCTATGGAATCTGGCAAGAACGAATCTATTCAAAGGTTTGAAAGTGGGGCAGGTTCCTTTGGCCAGGATCCTGCTGGGCTAAGTTATGTCACCTCAGTCTTCCTGGTCTGTGAGGCTGCTGGTGAGAAGTGTGAGAAGATGCAGGTATTTTGTCATCCAGAAGTTTATGACCCTCAACTGCACCTCTCCTCCTCCTCCTCAGAAACAGACATTTGATACACTGGGATAATGGCTTAAGTTTAAGACAGACGTCACTCTGGTTGTTGTCTTGAAGAAATACAAGTTCAGTGAATAGCCTCTCTCTACCACCAAAGCAATGTGCAAATTGTGGCACAGCTTTCCTATTCATGTATAGCAGTGTGGATACTCCAGCAAGTGCTCCAGAAGTGTTGAGCACTCTCCTAACTGCTGTTCTGAACAGTCCTAATGGAAACAAGATGATTTAAGGAGACTGGATTATATATGAGATTATGTGAATGTAATACAATACATTGACACACGCTGCTGCAGAAGCTCAAGTTTAATTTTTGGTAATCTTTAATTTTTTACAACAAACTTGTGCATATGATTCATTTTTTCTAATGCTATTGTCTGCCAAAATTTGATACTAAAGGAAAATTCAAAAAAATCCATCAGCCATTGAACAGAGGTATTTGGTTTTTTCTATCATGCTTCTTTTTTCTGAAATGTATATGATATACTAAAATTATTTTCTGTGGCCAAGTATTATAAAGACCACAGTGTTGTATTTATTATTAAGGAAGAGGGCCACAGTTCTTTTAGATGTTATTTCTGCAAAGTCTGTGATGTGCATAGATTGATGATCTGTTTAGTATGGATTCCCCATTATTATGAGTTTGAAGTGGTTCTATTTTAATACAAAAAAAAATCAGAAAAAAAAATGTAATCCCATTTTTTTCCTTGTTTTCTAAAGGCTGGAATGCACAGTTCCTGCTGCAAAAAGTCCAAGTTTTAATATATCCAGTAGTGTTTCTGTTGGACATGGCAAAACACAGTTCAATACATTTTCATATGTGGTAAGCACTATGATTAAAGCTTTATAGTCAAAATTAGCTTCAATATTAACTGATAAGGACTCCTCATGAGTCCAATCCAGCAGGGTAAATTCTATATTCCTGTTGGTTTTATTGTTACTTCATGGAAATGTTAATAAAGGTTTTAAGTCCTCCTTTATACACTTTGAAAATATTTTATAATCCACCAATTTTATTTTTACCTCCGCTCAGAATCCTGTAATAACAAGTATATCTCCCACCTATGGCCCCAAATCTGGAGGAACATTGCTGACTGTAGCTGGAAAATATCTAGACTGTGGAAAATCCATGAGGATTTTTGTTGGCGAGCAACCATGTACTTTGAAAAGGTAATGTACTAACTAAAACACAATGCCTTTAATCCTGAAATGTCTTGATTAAAAGCCTTGGCGTTTGTCCTGGTTTGAAGGACAGGTCTCTGCTAGGGAAGGCAGGAGCCTCCCTCGGAATGAAGAATGTGAACCCCTCCCCTCCGAATTATTGTAATTTTGAAATTAAGGGGGTCTCAGGCAAAGATATGGGAGTAGGAATAACAGTTTTTTACTAGGATTTATAACAGAGCAAACAAAACAACAACGTTTATGGCACTAACAACAAAACAGAACCAAGAACCCGGTCCCGCCCCCCTGGCCTGAAGGCACTTCCCCCCCCCCTCAGTGCAGTGATGGTCACAGCCGGCAGGGAGCACGTGCTATGGTGGTTCAGTCAGCAGGGGAAAACAAAACGGAAGAGAGGTTTTGCTTCACAAACCTCCTTGGCGATTCCAGTGCCCCAACAGGATTCTTGGAAAGCAGCA
>WEKY01028460.1:0-12775 GCA_013390045.1 Picathartes gymnocephalus | reverse complement strand
AGTCCCGCTCCGCCCCTGCCCTCTCCTTTTACCAGTCCCCAATTCTCGAGATATTCCTCCCCCCCCCGCCCCCTTCGAGAGAAAAACTCCCCGACAGAACAGTAAACATAGATGGGCCTTTTCTTTAGGCCTAGGTATAGCCTTTGTTTTTCTTAAGTACTCAGTAATTAAGGCTATTTAGCAACTGAATGGAAAAAAAATTCTATACTGTTAAAAGGAAACAAAAGGAAAGACAACTCAACCCCCAACAGCGTTAAAAAGCAAACTCAAATATTTTCTTTCCTCTCCTTGTGTCACTTGTTGGGGAATTTATACAATAAGCAGTATGTATCCTGAGTTTAGGATATCTGAAAGATTTCTAGAAGGGACTACAGTTCCCTAAAAGTCTTGTTTTTTCTGTAATGTCTTCATTAACCTCATTAAGAGGTTGCATAGAGAAGTGTCAAATCAGCTTCTAATGCACAAGAAACTGTTTATTTGCCATCATTTTTGTCACCCTGATTCCCACACACTCAGCCCTCTCTCTTGTATTAGCAAGAGCTGCTGTTCATGCAGCAGCTGCCAGTGAGCAGCCAGTGGGTGCGAGTTACCATTTCCTACTGCCTTGTTTGGAGGAAACCTGACCAGTGTGACAATGTCTATCCCATGTACAGGAGTGCTATTTCTCCACTGCTATCAGTGAACAGTCTGCAAAACAGAGGCAGCATCAGTTTGGGACTTTTCCTGGTGTTTAGAAAATTGTTTTGAGGTTTAAGCCAGAATTTCTTATGGCTCTGTACTGTAGGAGCTCAGTCACGAATCTTTGATGTGTTCTGTGTGGAAATGCCTTCAACCACAGCTATATATAAATGTTAAATAGCAAGCACAGATTCTCCTCTGTGGGCAGACAAGAGTTCTGAATTTGGTAGCCATTCTACCATGGCACAAATCCTACTTGGTTCTGTGCTTAAGTACAGCAGGGTGATTCCAGAATTGTCACCTCTGCAGACAAGGGCAGAATCTGGCCCGTTGTGTTCCAGAAAGAGGATATCCAGCAATTCCTCTGAAATTTGAACATCATGGAATGATTATGGAAAGTCATAGTGGTAAAACTTGGCACTTGTGGAGACGGTGGGGAAGCAGTAGCCTATTAGTTAATGTGAGACTCAGAATCAGGAGAGATGAAATTTATTCTTTACTGCTAAGTGATTTATTGTATGCTCTTGATCAAGTCAGCCAAGTCTGACTAAATCAAGAAAAAAGATTTAGATATTCAAGTCTAATCACTAAGATCTTCATCACTTCTGTTCCTTAATAGTTTAGGGTTGCATTTATTGGTGTCTTCGTCTCAACTGGTCAACTAATGGAGAAATATATAAAGCTTTTGGGAATGATTCACTTGAGACATCTACTTGGGGGTGGGACAGCAGCCACCTCAGATGCAGATGTTGGTCAGGTGGACCTCTGTGTATCGAACAATAGCTGAGACTTACCCAGTAAGCATCTCCAGCACCCCTCCTTGTCACTAGCTAACTTGCCTGGAGACTTCTGTGCAGGTCAACCATTTTCGCAAGGCAGGTGCTTCTCTTGCTAAATAGGCAGCTTTCCCCAGTTCTGAGGGCAGATAGAGCAAGGTATATTTTTTTCCTTTAAGAGATGTTAAAAAGCTTCCAAACACAGATGAATGAATCACTGTCCCCTATGATAACCCCACCTTCCTGGAAAGCTTCATAAGTTGTAGCAAATGTCCCTTTTGTCTAATTTGGAGACCATCTCTTACATTCTGTGAGAACGACCTCACTTGGATGGCCCATGGATGTGCTTAGGCACACATCTCTGAAACCAGCTGGTGGAGTTACATTTCTTTCTCCAGTCAGTTGCCACCCTTGTCTCTGATGTGTCCTGCTCTGTGTGGCCACATTTCATGTGCTTCAAACTCAAGGGTTCTCCTGCTGCCCACTCACCCACTGAGCTCAGTGTAGGAGGAGGAGGACTTCCACAGCCAAGCATGATAGCAAGGGAAAGGTGAATACCCCAGAGACTCTGCTGATGTGCTGCTCTTCCTGAATTTTCTCCCTCTTCTTTCTCTTTGCCCTCTGCCTGCCCCTCTGCATCTCATACATCCCACATCAGCACCTTTACTTGAGGCTTTTAACACAGATTAAGTCCTATGGATTTGAAAGAGGCATTATCCTTTGGTTATAGCAGATCAAGTCATTCTCCTTAAATACGGAGTGTGCTCTTGTTTTCCAGGCTGAAAACTGCTTTTGCAGGGTTCAAGGGCTCATGGGGCTGTCACCAGTACTGGGGCAATACCTTCCATCAGGCAAGGTGCAAATCAATTAAATTAAGATGAATCTTGAGCCCAAGCCGTGCTGTTGCAATTTCTGCCTTGTGTCATGCTTACTTGTTGCAATTTGATTATCCAGTGGGAAAATCAATGATATTTTTTTACAAACAGATTTTTAGGCAATGTTGGGGCTCAGTAAAGGACAGTGTTTTAAACCAAGTACATGTTTTATAATGGTGACAAGCAATCTGTTTTCAGTCCTCCCAGCATATCGGCAAGCACTGTAGAGTGCTACACTCCAGCACAGCAAATTCCTCAGGAATATCGTGTGAGAATGCAAATCGATGAAGCTATTCGAGACACAAGCAGAAATTTCACATACAGAGAAGACCCAGTTGTTTTAAAAATTCATCCAGCCAAATCTTTTCTTAGGTGAGTAAATTTTCATATAGAAATAAGAAAAGAAACAAATGAACAAAGAACAGCTATGCTGCTCAGCAATCTATCAAAAGAAATTGCATTTTTATCTCTATCTTCCATGCCAATTGTTTCTATTATGGTGCAGTTGCAGAGGGCAAATCATTTCCTTTCAGAGGTGAAGGAGAAGGGGGAAGGGTGCCTCTTTTCTCTTTGTGATTTCACTCCTAGCTGCTGCTGAGCCTACCTGTGATGTCCTGCTGAGATACCCACTGCACAGCTAAGCGTGTCTCCTATACTGTGTCTGGACATTACACTGATTGCTGAGGAAAATCATTTAATGTGACAAGTCAGCAGACTCAGGAGAGCAAATGGATTTTAAAATAGTCTAAATCCAGTGCTATATAAATATTATGAATATGTATGGTAGTATACGTGTGTTTTCAAGTGACATATTTATGGTCACAGTAGCTCTAATCCAAGCCATCTGCTTTTGCCAAAAAAACGTCAGCAGAAAACAGACACCTTTTTCAGCACCACTGAAAGCTATAGGTGAAATAAGTTAGCAAATGCTAAGTACAAATAAAGTGACTTCTTTTAAAATGTACACATTTGTTTTATACCCTGGCTTATCACAGTTTTAAAAATCATTTTCATTTTCTTTTTTTGATTAGTTTTTGTAGTAAATGTAAAATCTGTTTCCCGGAATAATGATCTCACTGCTCAAAGTTATGTATTTGCATTTACCCAATATCCCTAATTCTGGTTTTATGTTATCATTTACTCTAAAATATTATTTGTAATTAACATTACATTATCACAGCAGTTATTTATCCTACTTAAGTTCTCTTTTTCTTTTCCTTCTTTTTTTTTTTTTTCTTCTTTTGGTAAATTTTCCTAGTGGTGGAAGTACAATCACAGCTCAGGGAATCAACTTGAACTCAGTGTGCTTTCCTCAGATGGTGATTACTGTACCTAAACTAGGAATGAACTTCTCTGTGGTAAGTCAGTCTTAGAGAAGACAATCTGTTATTTTTTCGTCTTGATGTGGTGAATGGTTGAGAATTTTCAGTCAAAATACTTTGACTTTTGCCTTGAAACTTTAAGGCTTCTACTGATATTTTGGTGTTTTCTGTACAGACTGTTCTCACTGTATAGGCAAAATTCAAAACAAATTTGAAATTAAGCTGAGGATAAAACAACAGTTTCCAAGGAACCTTTTCCAAAATAAGGCTAGTATAATATCTCATAAGAAGATTTTTATATTTCAGTACAAATTCGGTGACTAAACACAGAGCAATGCAATACAGATATGTCAGATTACATGACAAGTTCAAGCACTACTGTGTTACTCAAGTGGTGACTGTGGATATATATCAAAGGAAGAGGAAGAGTAAACATATAAAATCAAAAGTAAGTATTACTATTTTTAAGAATTTCCAGTTGCCAAAATCGCTGTTGGGGAAATCTGTCCTAACTTTGATAAGTTCAGCAACTAAGTTTTAAGATGGGTTTGGGCTCTTGCAATTAGGTACCTCTGCTTACACAGCCCGTCAGTCAGAGATCTAAGCCTTCTTTTTTAATGCCTGAGTTGACACTACACAGTGTCTAAATCTAAACACAGATATGACCAAGTGATCTGCTTTAATTCTTATAAGGCAAAGATGGCATTTGTCATCTAATTTTACTGAAACTGCCTTCTGTAAGCTTTTGTCTACACATTTGTGTTGTACCTCCTACATTTTCTTATCCTGTAAGGTTTGTTTAGTCTAACTGAAGCTAAATTGACCTACACTCTTTATGACATGCTACTTACTGTTCATATTCTCAGCTTATTTCTAATGATCATACACTGTTTCCTGAATAGAATTCTATTAGCCTTAGGTTTGCTCAATGCATTTTAAATGGTATGTCTGCAAATTTGCAGTCTTTTATAGCTTCAAGGTCATCATATTCTTCATGATCCTAATTTTTATAATATTATGAGTGTCGGGACCTGAATTTCCGCAGCATGTAGTCGTGGCTTGTAATTTAATGGGTTCAGATTTTAATCTAAAAATCAGTTCCTTTGCAACTAAACACAGCGTTAAGTGTTATCAAAACGTCACTTTACCCATCAGTCAGAAAATAAAACCTTTCAGTGAAATCTACCAAACTCAAAATTTATTAGATTTTGAGTAATGTGAGCATAATTATTTCTAAGCACAAAAGATTTTGATGGAAAAAATCATTGCTGAAATCAGGTCTTGAGATTTTGCTATGTGTAAAGATCACTCGTTTGCTTTCTCTGTTCCCCTGTGGGAATATGCGATATTGCTTCTCTTCAGGGACTGGTACTGCATACCTTGTCAAATATTTGGGACTTCTTAGAATCTGAACAGATTTGAAAGAAGTTTTAAAGAGTTAAATCTATTGTCCAAAAGTGACTGGCTACCCCAGGGAATAAACACCATAGAATTTACTCCCTAAATATGGGGGAGTAACCTTGCCTTTGAGCAGTGTTTTGCTTTCATTCAGCCTCTAACCTGCTGTTGAAAAAAGACATGGAATTAGTCTGTCAGAATTATTTCTTTTATTCTTTTTCTTTTCATACCTTGCAGTGTGTTTGACATTTGCCAACAAACAAATCTCCTGCCACTGATGATCTCTAAGAAATTGCCTCAGTGTATGAGCACCTGTACACGAGTTCATTCTCCCTGCACAAAAGGTGGAATATAACCTCAAATGGATTATAATCCAGAGTGTTTTATACTTTGACACTGCCCAAGCAGTATGTTTTTGCTATATTGAAATTAAAGGCTTCTGGCACTCAGTCGCTTTCCCTACCTCTGTGGCAGCCATTTGTTCTGCCACTATTCTCTACCTCAAGCATATTTCTAAAGGAAGAGTATTAATTCTCAGATAGAAAGGGAAGACTTATATGTGGCAAAACAAGACTGCACTGTGTAACTGAGGAAATTTCTGGTGGAGGCTGCCTATGGCTGTAGTCT
The DNA here is from genome assembly GCA_013390045.1 of Picathartes gymnocephalus. Classification (NCBI taxonomy): domain Eukaryota; kingdom Metazoa; phylum Chordata; class Aves; order Passeriformes; family Picathartidae; genus Picathartes; species Picathartes gymnocephalus. The sequence goes on along the minus strand of WEKY01028460.1, from coordinate 7,099 downwards.
TCCCCATCCCGCACTGGAAGTTCTGGGCTCTCTGCACGAGGGATGTAAAAAAAAAAAAAACCCAACATTTCATCCAGTCATTGCAAAAATAAACAATGAAGAACTATTTCCAGCAGAGATCCAGACCAACTGTCCCATTTATAAAGGAGAAGACAGGTGGTTGTCCTGAACAGACCAAACCCAAAATGCTCAAGAAGTGCTCTAGCTGAGGTGATATGTCTTTTTGCTTCCTTAGTTTGAAAGAGGATAGCTGAATGAGTTTTGGGGTTTTTTTAATTGTTATTTAAGCCCTTTTTCTTTTCAGTTTTGTCTCACTAGTCTCCTCCAAGAAGCTGATTTTGTCAGCATTCAGAAACTCTGGCTCTTGGAAAAACCAAAGCCAGCACTGAAACACATCGCAAAGTATCAAAGGAAAGTACAGCTGGGAGGGACCGCAAAGGCCTAGCATGGCCCAGTTCCCTGTGCCAGGAGCAAATGTACCCAGACCACTGCCTAATAGATACTTGTTTAAGCTGTTATTAAAGCTCCTTGGGAAAGAAATTTCACAATCTTGCTTAAACAAGCTTTAGAGAGAGCTGCTTTACCTGCTTACCTAGTGGTTTGGAAAGACTTTTTACTAATAACTAACCCAAATCCTGTGGCTAATTACCTATCTTCTTGTTTAACCCTCTGTGGATACAAGCAACAGATTATCAGTCTCTCCTGCTAATTTTATATATTTGCAGTAAATTATGATTCAACCTTTCTCTTTTCCAGTTAAAACAACAAAACCGCTCCAAATTCTCCTGATAAATGTTGTTTCCTAGAGCTCTTCTCATTCTTTCCCCCACCTCCCAGACCTTTTCCCATTTGCCTGAAACTGATGGTGCCCAATTTAAAGCAGGCCTCACCTTTTCCTGTCAGCTCTCTGTCCTCAGGTTTAGTTGTGGCCTAGAGTCCTGATGGAGTCACAATGTAAGTGGAGAGTCATTTTCATAAACAGCAGGAGCTGTTGGGGATGCTCTGCACCCCAAAGTCTCAGGGAGCAGAGCCAGCAGACATGCCCTGGGGCATTTGCTTTTCTCTACCTCTTTCCATCCCGGTGATACAACTGATACAAAAGTTGTTCTGGAAGAGCTTCCTTTAAGAAGTGCAGTTTCACTGAGACTGAAAGGTTTTGGGGGCAATATGCCAGCCACCTATAGAAGAAACGTTTAAGTTGAGCTTGTCAGCTTTCATGTTTGTAGTTTAGTATCTCTGAAAGTTTTTCTTCTATAGAGCAAAAAAATCCTTGTTTCCATTTTACAGTATTCTTTTCATATTTATTTAAATTTCCTTAAAATTGTTCAGTATGGTGTTCACACTTGTGTTTATATTACATTCTATGTTAACACTGTCAAAATAATACATTTTGCCTTCTTTGAATTTATTTCAATGAGTGAAAAAAATGTATTGAACCATATGTTTCAATAATTGCAATGTGTTTCTTTTTAATTTCTATTTCATGAGTTCTTTTTATCATTTGTTCTGACTAGAGGGAAAAGAGAAGGAATTTAGGCAGTGCTGCATAAATTCCCAAGAGCTCTAGAGAATGCATAAGAATACAGAAACCTTCTCACTTCTGCTCACTTATCCAGGTCCTGTGTAAGGTACACAAGCAGGGAAGCAGCTTGTTCCCTCCTTTCATTGTGCCTGTAAAAAAACCCTAGGCACAGTTTGGAATGGTGTTTGATCAGGAACCTGTGCTGTAAGTCATGCTAGATGATTCTTCTGCTTGTGAAGCACTTGGGAATAATGTTTTTTTTCTTTGAAAGCCTGTATTTTGCATTGATTCCTCCACAGTGAACAAGAGATCATTTGGGGATCCTGTCTTGTAGCATTTTTAATATTCCATCTATTAACTAATTTGTACATATATTCCCACTGCCTAATCTCTTCTAACAATGAATGTCCCAAGATATGCAAGGCCGCAAAACTAAGGAGAAGCATTTTTTAATACATGACCTTCAATAACTGACCTTGTAGCTATGCAAGATCGTCTCTTTCCACAGACTCTTAATTATCTCTTCAGTAAGTAGTCTTTTGAATGTTCTTCAGTATTTTTTAATTTCTCCCTGCTAGGTGCAATTTCCTTCACAGAAGAATTTTAAAATACTCTAAAGTTCGTTCAACATTTAAGAGTCTGTAAACGATCCATACTCATATTCATCAAGATGCCTAGAATTCAACAGTGGGTGTCTAACTTAGATGTATTAAATAATGATAAAACATATTTCCTGTAAAGTGTGGGTAGTGAATGTGTGATTATTGAAGATATTAATGATTCCCTATCCAAAGACACCTAGGCTTGGATCCTCTATCTGTCTTGACTCCGTGGCACAAAGCTGCCACTGAAGCCCAGTGAAGAGTTCCCCCACAAAGGGGAATTACTCGTCTTTCTTTCTGTGCCCAATCTGTATCTCACGCACATCTCCTGCCAAAGAAAAGGTATAGCAGGAGATGTCAGGGAAAAGCCACTGTGTGAAATCACCAGGGTGCCAGGGATGCAGTGCTACAAGGTACATTGACCATCCCAAGCCCAGGGAGGAATTTGGACTGCCAGTCAATATGGATCATGTTGTGCAAAGGGCTGGCTCTCAGACCCAAGAGCAAGAGAGGTTTTACTCTACCTTCTGGTCTGATGATCTGATAGACTAGAAGTATCATCTCCCATGCCTTCATCCAAGAAGAAAACTAAAATAAAAAGGCTACCAATCCATCAGGATCATTCATTGTACTACCTGAAATGGCAGCAAAAGCCTATGAATTCTCTGAAAAACCCTCAGGATACACTGCTTGAGTGTCACTGCTTTACACAGAAAAGTCTTTTGAATGGGCTTTTCTTCATGTTGGACCTGTATTTTCTTCTCTTTCTATTGAGAAATCATCCTTTGGCAAAGATGGTTGGAGAGTCTCCAGGTCTGTCTTTAACTTCATTCATCTTTCATTCTTAACTGAAACTCCAAAAGTTTACTTTGTATGAAAGAACAAATTGGCCCTTTTCTCCTTTCTGACAGCTGCAGATCCTGTTATACACATCAAACTGCCCCTCTCTAATCTGGGTCAGCTGCTGGGAAACCTCTGGAACTGAGAGATCCTCCCTCATACTTTTCCTGTTGTTCTAACAGAAGAAAAAAAATTGAATTGGGCAGTGAAGTTCAGGTTTTGTAGGTCAGGTTTGAATTAATTGCCTCAAGGGTCGTATTTTACAAATGAAACAACAATACATACCTTAAGTGATGAGTCATATGCATTGTGCAATGGATTATTATTCCCTTTGGGGTATAGCATTTACTTATGCTTGTGAAATGCTCCATAATTTTTATATTTTTTCTTCCTCATTGTCTTCAGATGTAGATTATAGTCACAAGAAAAATGTAGGCTTAGCTTTTAAAGTGAATGTATTTTAAAGCTTAATTAAATAAAAGTTAAAGGTGCTGGGTGATAGGCAGTATCTTAATTGAGAAGGCAATAGATTGAATTAGGGGCGTTTTCTTTGAGATCCTCAATCCAATATTTCTTGAAAACTAAACCGTCATATTCTTCAATTGCTAAAACCAATTTCAAGGTAAAAATGTCATGTCAAATCATGTACCAATAAGGCCATTGCAAATAAGATTTTTCTTGACCTTACCAATCAGTCACATTGCATCCCCTCCAAAGAGTATTATTAGATTTTTATCATTTTCTGAAAGCTTCTGCTTCAGAGACCAGCCTGATAAAGTAAAGTATCTGATTCTAATAGATAGCCACAAACAAAGTTATGAATACCACTGCTATTCATTTAATGGACATCACTACTCTACAGTAGATAAAGAGTCTAATGAATCTACATTAATCAAATAAATATCATGATTACTTGGGACATACTTGTGTTTATAATTATATATATTTTAGTAATCTTTTTTAAGAATCGACACAATATGATAGATATCTTAACGAATATTCATATATCATGGAAAAGTATGGCTTGATCATCCATTATACTAATGATGCATCTTATTATTTCCATACTAATTCAAATTAGTTTCTTGATCTATGTGATAGAACAAAGCCTGAGATATGGTAAGTGGTGTATAACAAGGTATTCAAAAGAACAGTCTGATACCGTAAGCAAATGGAGCAAAAACCTGCCTTGTCTTGTGTCCCACAGTTTACCTTGTTGACACGGGGGTTACAAAAATATTTCTGAATTTCTGCTAGGAATAAAAATGGGCTGTTAGATACACAGGTGCAAGTCCCATTAGCATCCCAGAGAGCTCCACCAAGTTGTTTAACAGAGTGCCAAACTCACAGCTCACAGACATGTAAGAGCTCTAAAACGGTAATGCTCAGAATGTTGAAAATGTTTCCCTTGGCAGATTCAAGATTTCACAATATTATTCACAGAAACATGAATTGCTGTGGTGGTAACAAAGAGCCCTGATTTGCAGATAGCTAATTTAATCCCACTTTTCAAGCTAGTGTGGGTATATAGCTGATACAGCCTGAGTGGTTATGTCACTGATTTGAAGCAGCGAAATTACATTGCATTAATTTAAACTAATTTCACAGCTCCTTCAGGCAGCATTTGATAATGAGAACAAATTTATTTTGAAAAACAAAACAGAAAAATATGTATTTTGGCCTTCTCTGGATGCACAAAGGAATTCAAGAGCATTGTTGATCTTCCAAGGAGATCTCTTGTAGAACAAATGTAAGATTTGTGAAGACAAGGAGCTTAGCCCCATTCTTCCTGGGACACATGTCAGATACGCTCTTTTATATTTTTTAAGTAAAGAAAAAGTTTAATCTGCTTTCAGGGCACAGTGCACAGGGGACGACTTACAGAAGGCTTGTACAGTTGGAAGAGAAATACATGATACAATCACAAACAAGCCACTCTGCAGTTTGCATGATGCAGTCCAGCACGCACTGTGCCTCCCACTGGTGTTTGTAGATATGCTGTTGACTTTATAAGCAAAGTAGTCCTGTAGAAACCTTCACAGTCCAGACAAAGTTGACTCTTCTAGAGCACTGTTAATCTAATTAAAGATTAGATTGTTGTCTAAAGTGGATCAGATGAAACCCACTCCAGATGAGCTGTTGTCCCTCTGTCAACTGCAGATGCAGTTCAGACGAGTCGTGCTTTTTGTACTGGATCACACCCCCATAGCACAAGGCATCCTCTGGAAGGTCCTCTGATCATGGGGTGCACAAGCTGCTTTCCCCCAGTGCAGGTCATCATGAGGAATAGTGGCAGAGTGAGGGGCAAGTGTGGCTTCATGTCAGGCAGCTCCTGCACTACAGTGAGGGGCAAACATCCCTGCTGCTCGGAGATACAGTGCAAAGCATGTCCCGCACTCTCAGCAGGAGCCTGCATGACTGTGTACCTAGGCATCGAGTGCCACACATCTAGGGCCTTACATATAGATTTTTAGAAAGAAGATACACTTTGCTCAGCTTTTTTGGCCCAAATCCACATTGGCTTTGGCTCTAAAGCCCTTTCTCACAGAGTCCACAGTGCCGTTCTGGAAACATAGCAACTTAGCTACACTGTGGGTAAACAGTGCTTTACTTCTGTTTTCCACTGTTCCAGTTGGCATTGTTGGCTTTTACCTTGTCCTCTGGTCCCTTACTATTGCTTTGGTCATGAAAAAGAAAGACAAATCCATGTTGCAGTCACTGTGACAGGCTGGGTAAGCTGAACTGTGGCTTCTCAGTACACCAGGCTAGCCTCCTGATGGTCCTTGGCTTTGGAAATCGTTTTCCATTAATTATCTGCAAAATATTTACTTTAAAAGTGCTGTGAACAATCAGACCAGGAAGCTTGTTTACTTGAACATTTCCTCAACAAGAGTGCAAACACCTTTGACTTGAAGTTTTTATACTTTTCTCCAAGCTCTAAATATATGCTGTGTAGCACTGATCAGGATTTTGCTTTGGTTAAAGAAGAACAAGACCCTTGGTGTTTATTTTTTCAATATATGTGTATTGTTAGAGAAAGTTATACTAATCAGTAACTTCCTATGCATGTACATACTGCAATTACATCCTTTTTTTTTCTTACAGGCATGTAGCCACCGCTCTAGCTCAGAGATAATCTGCTGTACAACACCTTCACTGAAAGCTTTCCATCTCCAACCACCCTTTGTAACCAAAGTGTTCTTTATTTTTGATGGTGTCAGCTCCCTGTACTTTGATTTTGATTACGTAAATAATCCTGTATTTAAGCATTTTGAAAAGACAGTGTTCATCTCAAGAGGCAACCAAAATGTTCTGGAAATTAAGGTAAGAAATGCTGAAATAAGTTTTTCAATTATTCCCAAGTGCACATCAGCAGCACAGCATGAAACAGACGTTTTGATGAAGTAAAGGAAGCCCCAAGGAAGCTAGGGCAGAGAGAGCACTGTGTTCAGTACTGCATTCACCCTAGCTCAGTTGTCACAATTTAAAAGATGAAGAGCTGAAAACAAAGATATAGGTACCAGGGTGGTTGTTGTCATCAGCTGAAATGGAGAGAGGCTGTCCTTGTCCTCATGGGAGGACCATGCTGCATCAACTTCTGGTTGCAATAAGCTGTGCCACCAGTTCAGGATTAAACATGGCCAGCAGCCCAGAACCTGAAGTGTGTGGTCTGCACACGAGCCCTGGGTCTTACTGTCACATGGTTTTGTGTCCTGCCTCACAAACTTTGTTCTCTTGAGCTGAGGGAAACTCTGGCCTGTGCACAGTCACTCATGAGGATCAGTCACTGCTGTAGCCTAAATATTTATGGATCCATGAAAAATGCAAAGCTGATCCTGAATGCCTCTTCAAAGAGCGCTGAGAATAGCCTACACTGCACTGAGAAGCATCTCTTAGGAATTTGGGGCCCTCAGTAACACAGGTCGCCCTCTACTACAGTGCTGTGGAGAAAGGTAAATCCACTTTGTGAGTCCAGTTTCTTGAAATCTAGTTTTTTCTGAATATTAAATAGAAAAGGTATAAATATGGGTATTTCTAATTTTTACAGTGAATGCTTATGAAAATTTATTGGTATTTATATGTTATTTACATAGGTATCTATAATTTTTATAAAATATAATTGATAAAAATATTT
>WEKY01028459.1:111536-170288 GCA_013390045.1 Picathartes gymnocephalus | reverse complement strand
TAATAATATTTAAATATATATTTAAATCTTATTATTATTAAGTAGAGAAATGTGCACTGTTTCAGTGCAAACTGGAGCCAAGGAGGTAAATCTCTTCCTTGTATGGGTAGTAAAAGAGGTGGAATGTAGCCTCCCCTTTCCTGATGACAGAGGAACCTTCTTTCTGCCTACTCATTCTTTATGAAAAGCCAGTGAAACGGAGGAGTGTGATTCTGAAATCTGCTCTGTGGGGGAGTACTGTATCTGTCACCTACTGTGCAACACCAAGTGCAGCAAAAGCTTCTTTTTAAGGCTTTTAGCTGCAGCCAAGATACGGTGAATTGACTATAACCATGTCTGTTGGATTCCCATCAGTCCCATGGGGACTTTATGCTTCCCTGTATCGATTAATTTTAGAACTGTGTTTCAACTGAATTTATCTATTTAGAAGTTATTTTGAGCCAGTTGTGAAGTGGAACTGTCAGTTCAGAATTTGAGTGAAGTATCAAAAATCAGAACTGGAACACATTTGCAGATTTGGAAGAATTGGCTGCTAACATTGATGGAATGATGGTCGTGGATACGACATCATCATCTTGGCAGCATTTCTATCTTTTAATTTTTAAATTGCTGTTTAAACCCCCAAACTTCAAAGACAAATGTACTTTGCATCTCTTAACTGTAAAACCATTCAATTTCTCCTACAATTAAGATACAGTTCAGAATAAAACCTGTTCAGAAAAGCAAGTGGATTTTTTTCTCTTTCTTTTGATGGAGATTGAAACACTCAGTGTGATTCTGTAAAATCCCTTTTTCTGCCTTCTAACTGAACATATCTTATTCATGTTAAATATATTATACCTTGCTAGCGAAACCAGTTTTTCAGGCTCTAAAGGCTGAAACGCTGAATGATTAATTAAAATGCTACATTTTCCTTGCTTGACTAATGTCATAGGAGCAAGATAACATGTAAGCACATGCTGGACTGAAAACAATTTCTGCCAGCAATAAACTTCTATCATTTATTAATTGGTAGTAAAGGACTTATTTCACAGCTGCCTGAAAGGTCAGAGAGGGAGGTCCTGGGAGGAAGGGTAAGAGGTGGTGTTGCTGTTTGCTTTCCTTTCTCATCATTATTGCTAGGCTTGAGTCATTCTTTTTCTTCCATCTATCACAGAGCTCTTGACTCCACTCAGAGCAGTTGCTCCTTGTTGTGAAGTGACCATTGTGCTGTTGTGTCAAGAGCCAACAGGAGCTCTCTCCAGCTCGTGGTGGTGCGAGTAAAGGATTTGCCTCTGACCTGATCTTGGAATAGTGAGGATTAATGTCTGTGTCGTCCTCCTAGCAGAATCAAGAAACTTTACAAAAATAAGGAAAACAGCAGTGTTCCAAAATGTTCTCTTTTCCTTGTCTCTGCTGAAAATGTTTTTCTTGAAGCTTCCTTCCCCTCCTCAAGGCTACTACCTTATGTTAAAAAAAAAAAAAAAAAAAAGAAGAAACAACATGACCCTCCTGTCCTTCTTGCCTTTAATGTCACAGTTTTGTTTCTAATTGTTACCCATCAGCTTCTCTCCCAAAAAGCACATATTTTTCTCAAGGAATTGACTGCTCCTCTGGCAACTGGAAGACTTTTTCAGTGTGGTGTAATAACAGAAACCTCTCTGTGAAGCACTTTCTGTCTATCAGCTCTTGCTTGGCAGCCTAGCATTAGATACTGAGTAAAAAGGAAAGAGTAAAGGTTTTGAATTGCAAGAGAGATCAGATCTTCTTAAAGTGTCCGTAAGAGCTAGCATCTTTGCATTAGAGTAATTCACATCTTCTGTGCCTTCTTGAGTAGCTCTTGTTGGTAACCAACTAATTTTGCTCTGAGCTGCTCTTATAGCTCTTCTTCATTCAAGCTTCAGTTCCTGACTCTGCTTTTAGCTGCAGCATGAGCTGAGCACTTGCACACATGTTTATGTAGCCACTTTGTCATAGGCTTAAAAATAATGCTAAAGTGCCTTACTGAAATTCCAGATCTTAGTGTTAAGCAATGTCTTGCCCCTTCCTCATCCATGAGGTTTAATTACCAGTAATTTGTGTCTGGGGCACACTGCATCTTAATGTTGTTTTTTAAATAGCAAACTTTGGCTCATGGCTTTTATCTCTGTATTTCTGGAGCTGATGTGACACCAGGCTCCTGTGTGACAATAGCAGTCAACCTGTTTGGTTACATGCTTAAAAGGAGAGATGGGTTGTAAATCAGGAGTGAGGCAAAGCAGCCTTTTGTAAGCAGTGCTAATTGCTGTCAGCAATATTGATCTCAGAAGTATACCATGGCCATTTAAATTTGCAGACTCTAACTGAATCAAACTGCTTCTTATGACTTTTCTCTAAGGAAGATATACTGATAGAAATAAGAGATTTCCATCTTATATTGCTTAAATATATTACAACATTTAACAAATATTTGTTGCTAAAGAGGTGCCTGATTGCACACAGATATATTATGTGTGTAGATACACCCATTTATATATGTTTCCAATGGCACTTGGTATTTTACTGTTAAGAGTTCCATATCACAGTCTATAGTGCTGTGTAAATATTAATTAAGTGAATCCTATCAATAAATAAAATAACTTAACTAGTACTAGTACAGGAGTATGCCGTTTTACATGGGAGGCAACTGAAACAAGAATATTACAGTTCTAATTGCCCAAGATTCTCCTGGTATTAGAAGATCCTGAAACCTTTGTCTTTGGAGATTCAGTTCTGATTCTGTCCTAGAGCAGAGTTGCTACCATGTGAAGTAAGAGCAGAGAGAGAAATAGCAAAGGAAATGGTCATGGTTTGAATGGTCCTGGAGAGAAGGTCGTTTGAGGTGTGAAAACTTTTACAGAATATTAACATCTTGAGAGATGCTTTGAAAACATAGCAGAACATCCAAAAAGTGACAGGATACCCTGGGGAGCTCAATTGCTTCAAGCAGGAGACAGGCATTTACAGCTAAAATTTTATTCACCTTTGTTAATAAAATATAGAACTGGCAAAGCCACTTCTGGATTACCAACATTTTTTCTCCCCTTTATTCTTACAGCACTGAGTGCCTCAGGCTAAATGAGCTATGGGTAATTAACTGGGTCAAGTACTGACCAGCTCTCTCTAAACAATGTCTGGAGTTTGATTTCTGTTTGTCTTTTTTTCTCATTTTTGTTTGTTTAGGTTTGGGGGAGGTGTGTGTTTGTTTATTTTCTTTTGTTTTGTTCCTTTTTTTGTTGTTGCTTTGTTTTTAGGGGGTGGAGGTGTTTTCATTTAGTTTTAATGGGATGGTAAATTTCTCCCAATTTGTGTAAAAAACCATTTTTTGTTACATATACCTCCTTTAAGAAAATTTAATTGATTCAATTAATATGACTTCTGATGGAGTCACATTTACTTAATTATTCTAAGTGGTGTCTATGTTTATCTGTTGTTTGTGTGGTTGTTATGTAGTTGTGTAGCAGAATGATTAGAGAGGTTGTTGTCTCCTTTTCCCAGTGGTCATTTGTTGCTGCTAAAAATGACAACCCAATTGGTAGATACTCCCAGTGACTTTTTTGGTGTTGAACTCCAGAATTTTTTCTGGTGCCCAGCGCTTGACTGAGGTGCTCTTTTTGCGCACACACACACACATTTATGTAAGAGCACATAACGATGATTGCTCAGCCTTCGCTTCAGCCTGTCAGCCAAACCAATAATCACCTACTCCAGGTAATGACAATCTGGATTAACCCAGACAGTCCAATTTGAGGGCTAGTGTATAAACAACAACATTCTCCTCAAAATCTGTGAAGTATCTTGCTTTCAACAGGGCATGTGGTAGAATTGATGATGGTGTTTACAGTTACTGGGAAGTAATGGATAAAACTCTCTAAACTGCACAGATCCATTTCCATAAACTAGAATAAGCATTTTTAAAGTGTCAAATGGCTTCTCCAATTCACTGATAAAACTCTCAGCAAATCCAGAGTCTTGTCATTGATGACTTGTATGACTTTATGTGCTTGCAGGATGGAGCTCCCCAGTGACAAACTTAACAGTGATACAGATACAGTAAAACCTTACACCTGTGTGATTCATTCAATTGCAGATCAAAATTCAAATATCACAAACTTGTAACCAAACCAATGAAGCAGTGTTTTGTAAGTGCTTGGAAGCACTGGGTGGGGTAATGTAACAACAAAACTGATGAGAAAATGACAATAGCCATTTAACATCAGAATTGATCTACCTGAACAGCAGTGCTTCTCTTACAGACTTTGGAGTGAAAGAGCTCCTGGGGCTCAGCTCTGCTTGTATTTTAGCATGGCCACCTCAGATAAGTGAGATGAATCGTGCTTTGAAGGGGCCTTGTTTTCTTTTGCCATGAACTGTACAGGGCATTCAGATGAATTCCACCTGGACAGATTGGACATGTAAGTGTAATAGCAGTCCACAACCAGTTCAGTTTCTTTCATTTTCTTCCAGGTTTCTATTAAACACCTCATGTCTAACTATTGAGAAGACTGCTTAACCTTGTTCTTGCTGCATGCAAAAGGGACTAGCCAAAAGGCTTTGTTTTATCCTTTTGGATAAAATAAAATCCAAAGAAATATATTCTACAAGATCTTTGGACATCGCTTTTGACTTTACACTGTTTCTAGAGGAAAAGATACTTTGCTGTGGGAGTGAGGAAACCTTTCAGAAACCATTGGAAACTACTTCTACTGGCTTGAGAAGATGTAATAGAACTTTTTAAGCAGGGTTGCTGTGTTCTTACAGGATAACCACTATTCTCAATAACAGTAACAGGTGGCCTTGTTATCTATCATGTGTGTTACAATATTTCCATGGACTTTTGTATCTCTCTACTTAGTCTTGGTCCCTTCTTACTACCGCCACCTGTTGCTGATTCCTCTAAGAGATGGTTGGATATTTATATGAAACAGAGCTGAAAACATGTGAAAATGTCTAAGTCAGGCATTTATGAAATAATTTGTAAGAGAATGTTTCACTTTGTGTTAATGAATTGATTTCACAAGGAAGATCTGATGATGTTTAAATATGAAATGTACCTTTTGGGAGTGCTGAAGCTATGGCTAAAACACCTCCATCTGGCAGATTTGCCAAGAGAAGCAGATTAGGCTTTGGTGGAGGCAGCTGGCTAAGACACAGGTACAGTGAGAACTGAGCCAGGAAGACTGAACCATTGCACTCAGATCTGGGCCTGACTGTGCCAGTCTTTGGGGCTGTTTGGAGCTTGCAAGAACCCTGGTTCCACCTGAGATTCTTATTTTGAGCCTTCAGAATAATTATAGCACACACATGAGCAAGGGTAAAATCCTTGCGTGGGGCTGTGGGACACAATAGACTGGATTTCATGTTGGGTGATCTCTGGTGTAGCTTTAGTCCTCTGTGCTATTTCACATTTCTCTACCAGTGTTTGAATTAATTCTTTCTTGTTCGTGCTTTGTTCTGTGTTATTTTGGTGCCTGAGGCTGCCTGTCTTTCTAGCTGGCTCTTCTTTTACATGGCCCTCATCGCTAAAGTGAGCGCTTTTGACTTCAGACTTGGCTCCCATCTGTGTATTTAAAGGTAAAATGATTTCTAACGCAAATTGGCATGAGGGAAAATGAGAGGAGGAGAGTTAAAAAATTCATATTGAATATTTATAAGCATCCTCAGTGCTTTCGGTGAAACTGGGATGAAAAGGTTTTGAAAAGGTTTCTAATTTCTGCTGCGAGGTACTCTGTTATGCTTCACTTACAATGGTAACTGAAGATGGGAGGCCTATGGGGCCTGTGAAGGCTCCAAATACATTTATTTGTACTGGGTTTAGGTCATATTTTCTGTTAGTGTAATTACTGGGCTGTAATGGGATTAAAGAGCTCACCTGTGCCAATTTATGGTTTCTTTCAAAGTCAGGAGTGGTGCTTGGGCAGTGCTTGGACTCTGTGGGGAGAGATGTTTTGCGTTATACTTCTTAAAAAAAAAAAGGAAAGAAAAAATATTTTAAAATTATTATTTGGGGGATGGGTATATGTTTTTCCTTTAGCACCAGTGTGTATTTGAAGTCTCGCATCTATGGCCACATATTGATACTAAGGCAGGCAAGGAGCTCTGGGCGTGGTCTTTGTCAGCCTGAGTGAGGACTTTTTGTGAATCCCATTCACTGACAGATCCATTTATGCTGATTTTGGTGACCAAAGAAGGCGGTAGGCTTGCTATAAATTGCTCTTTGCTTGTATTTATAAATTATTTTGCTCAAAAGAAAGTTGTTGCAGACCGTTGTCCCCATTAGTAACTTGAGAGAAGAACCTTAACAAAAGATTAAAGTAACCTGGTTTTAGAATATTACAGTGTTGGGGAGAAGTCATCGGGAACGATGCACAAAAGCCGGCAGTGTGCTGTAGGGATTCTGCGTTATGTGAAACAGTGTGAAAGGCAGTGTGGGAAGGTTGGGCAGAGGTAATTCCCATTAAAACAAGAGGGGGCAATCCAGGTTGTTCTTAAGCTTTTTGTGGGCACCATAATGTATGTAGATAGAGCTCTGCAGTGAGTCAGTAAAATGCAATGTTAAAGATAAGGAGCCAGTAAAATTTGATATTAAAGAGAAGCCTTGGAACCAATGTTCATCTTTATTTTTGTATTGTATCACTCTTAAAATTAGTGATAGGCTGTGAATGCTGGACCTTTCCCTGAGAGCCAAAGTATTGATGCCACAGGCAGCTTTATTCAACTTGGGTATTTTCTTCTTAAGAATTTATTGCTGCTTCATAATACCTTTGCTAGGATGGGCTTTTCTGGTCAGGAGATGCTGATGCTTGTTTTCAGTGTTAGCTCTGCCCAAGGTGGCCTCAGTTGCTGCAGTTTTAGAATGAGGAATGGTATCTGATTTTAGTATTTCTGTGGCTTTTCTTTAAACTTCTGCACTGCTTTGCAGCTGATATTTCCTTTGCTTTGTGACAGGCAAAACTGCAACTGGTGTCACTGTGCATATTGTTCAAGGCAAGACCAAGAAAGAAGGGCAGTTTGATTTTTCTCTGTCAAGTAGACAAGGTGGGATGGGAGCCATCAGCTCTGAGGGAACTATGTGTGCTGCCCCTTCCTAGATCAGGTGTCTCTGAGGAACGGGCTACTTTATACCTAATTTTTCCTTCTTAGAGCAGTTGAGGGCTCAGCAGTGGACTGTCTTTTTCTCCCTTTCAATACCAGTGAATGGCTTCTCTCAGGAGCAATGCCTGGGCCTGGCAGGGGAGAACTGTAGCTGTGTGTTTACAGCCCTTCTTCCCAGCAGTGGCATCTAGGGCACTCCCTTTTCTTGATGGGGAAAGACTGTAAGGAGGAAAGTGCAGAAAAGTTGAGAACCACGAATTTAACTTGCTTATTTCAGTAATAATTACACCTCAACTTCTGTGGTTCAGCAGTAGCCTGAGCACAGCTAAGATACCTCAGATGTAGTGGTGCTAAAACTGTGGACAATATGAAACTTTTCCTGCTTCTTTCTATACCAAATGGTACATCCTAGCCATTTTCTTAGAATCATGGATTGTTAAGGTCGGAAAAGACCCTCAGGTCATCAAGTCTATTTTGCTTTCAGTTAAGCCTCTTCCATTGAAAGAGCGTTTTTTTTCCTCCATTTAGCTGATCACTGAATTTTTAGAAGTTATTTTCTGGTCCACATCCTTCAGGAAGAGGGTTAAACAGGTTTAATCTTTGCTTCAGAAAGTGTTATTAATAACCACAAGGAGGCTGCAAATATGAACACAAGGAGGAGACAGGTTGATATAAAATGTTTTTAACAGCTCTACTTGCTGTTATATATTTGTGATTCTGGTGTATGTATTTTTCACCAGTACTTTTATACAAATATTGCAAGTAATGACGTGCTTGTAATTCCTGAGATTCTGAAAGTTGTGCTTTGTAATGGACAATATTTATACATCAAGGCAATAAGTAGGCCCATTTCTAATTCTAAATAATCCTCCTCACTTGAATATTAAAATGCTTTCCAGTAATTAGTTATCTTACTTACTTGTTAATTTTTTTCTGAGTGCAGGAAGCTCTGCTTTTGTCATACAAAAAGAACCTGAGCCACCAGGCTGAGTGCATTATTGTTCCATGGTACATGCTGAGCCTGCTGTTTACTCCATAACAATTCCAGCTTTACAGCTACAACATTACAGAGCAGATACTGCTGATGATGCTTTGGCATCTTTATGTACAGGAGATCTGTTTTCATTTAACTTCATTATTTGCACTGTTCATTTCACTATTTTCTCTTTTCCTGTAGCTCCAAATCAAAAGAGACTTCCTGGAGTGGGTGGTAGTGGGAATGCAAATCCTGCTATGAGCTACCTGTGTCTTCCATTTGGTTGCTGCCAAGAAGTTACTGGCCTGGTAGCAGGAGTCCCTCAGAACTGGAAGTTTCAGTCATTTCTTGTGGTATTCACACATCTCAGTGCAAAATCCTCATCAAAGCCTGACATTTTAGGCCCTTTCCCTGCTGTCTGATTTGTCCCACATGTACATGCATTAATTTCAATGATTTACTGCAGACTTTAGACTCTTCCTGAAAATTGCTTGGTTTCTGCTATTCATTATTCACAATCCACAGTGCTGGATCACATAGTCTTTCAGGTATTGCCTCACTGAGCTGCCTTCCTGGGTGTCCCCCTCTAGGTTTAATTGATCCAGTGTGAAAAACCATGTGAACTGTAAAATATCTGAATTCCTCAAAGATTACTGGGATAACTGTGGAAAGAGTGGAATGAATTTAGTCAATCTTGTTCATAACTTTGTCCATAAATCTGGTCATTGTTGTACTAATTGTAATTGCTACAATTAATTGAGTACGCCAGCTTTTAAAAGTTACTATATACAATATTGCTTCATGCTATGAGGTACTAGAAACTAACCTTATATAGAACATAAACAGCAAATATCTGTTTTATATTTCCAGATATCTTCAAAATTGCTTAGACTAATCCTTAATGGAAGAACATCAAGATCAGTATTTGACTGGAATTGATTTTAATGGTGGATACTGAAATAAAAGGAAGAAAAGTAGCCTGATTTCACGGAGAGAATTAGAGGGGTAATTGGGCCACAGACAGCAAAGGACAAGTAATGGTTAGCACACCAGGATGGATATGAAACTGTAACTAATCTGCCTATTTAGATTTTTTTTCCCCTGCATGTTTTTGAGGCATAGAGTAATATATCCAACATGGGGGAAGGATCTTTTCCTGGAGAGTCAGATCTACTGATTATGTAATTACCTGATCATCCATTTGGTGAAGATGTCAGATACAAGTTTAAATGTAAATCTGCTTTTTAAAACAACTACCTAAACCCAGACAGAATTTGAACCTTCAGAGCTGTGACTCTGAGGATATATACAAAGTACCGGAGACTTTTGTGGCTTCTACTGTGAGCTTTCATAGCCTTCTTTCTCCTTCTGCCTCAGCTGTTGTATTTTTCACAGGTGTATGGAGCTGAAGCTAAATATTCTGATTATTCGTCCAGAAAAGCTTTCCAGTCAGCCATGCAGATCAGCTCCAGGGAACCATAATGATTTTGATAAAATCTCCTTAACCTTTTATAAACACTTTAAAAGAGGTCTTTTTATCAGAACAGAATGCTTTTATTTTTTCAAAGTTACTTCACATTTATGTATCATACAGAATGGAACTTTAGCATGAAAATTAAATGCTTTCATTTCAGCGATAGTAAATGTTTCAATTAACATAAAAAGTACTTTGAAAAAAAAAAAGAAAACCCAAACTTGCATACTCATTTTTGGAATGACCAGATTTTAAACTTCCAGAATTCACTATCTTCTATTTCCACACTGCTTGCCATATAGAAAAATATGTTTGTGGAATTGCATCAGATACAGCGATTGATTGACTGAAACAGGAGATAATTTCATAGAAGGTAATTTATGTTTGTGCACTGTATATACCTGTATACAGGAACAGAATCTGTTTTATGGCAGCTTGATGCTGCTACCTGTATTCAGCCCAGGTTTTCTCAACAGTTTTTCTATCTAGACATCAGCTTTGGTATTTCAGCAAAGAACTTTGAACTCCTGCTAAGATGTTTATGTTATCATGAAGTATAGATAATAAAAAGGAAAGGACAGGCTGTCATAGCTGATCTAGAATATGTATTTTACATGCAGGGTAGTCAAAACTTTGAAGTTGAAATATTCACAGCATTAACATATACCTTCCTAACCATTTTTTTTTTCAACTTTTACAAGGACAAGCTTAATTTAAAAATATGCAGTTACTTGCTTAGATTTAAATGTTCAACTGGAATGTCCCTATTAAGTTCAAGTGGGGAAAGAACTGTTCATTTGAGATTCAAGTGGAGCTTCCTAATCAAGTGCTGGAAGTGGGATGCTGTTCTCCTAACACTATGTTTTTAGCCTTCTAAAATCTAAATGTCTACTAGCCTTCCTGTTGCTCTCTGCCAGTTCTGAGGAAAGAAATGCATTTAATAATGGGAAGCCCTCCAGAGGTGTTTGCTTGCTCCTTAAATGTCTTGGGCATTAAAGGTGCAGAACACTGTTCCCACCTGAACACTGAGCTGTCTGTTTTCGTAATATGCTTTGTATGTTCCATTTCGGGGCGCTCAGAAGAAATTCCAAGTATCACATTTTTCTGAAAGTGGAAAACTCTTTGCTTTCTGCCTTCCATCTTGTAGTGTCAGTTTGGGTGTGTTACAACAGCTCACCAAAGCATTTATGTAAAGCTCTCTTGGTGAGGGATGCTCTCTGAGTTTCAAATCTTTTGCAGTTCATTTTGTTCTTCTGGCTTTTTCAGGAAACAGGAAATGCTTCCTCTTGTCATTTAGGGTGCCCATCAGAAATATTGGCACTGTTGACCTTAAATGTAAGGTGGAAAGAGTACCAAGTGTATACAGGTATACAAGTTATGCACTGTAAACCTGTACCAAACAACTTTAATACTGCTGGGTGCACTTTTCAAAAATAGCTTAGGAGTGCCATTCTCCAAGAGTGATTTGGGCTCTTTGGTATAACTCTTCGCAAGTCTTGTTGTAGATTCCTGAATCACTTATCCTTATTAACAGCCAATAGCTCCATGATGTTTTTGTTTTTCTTTTTTCCCCTCTCTCTCTCTTCCTCAGCTCCCTTTTTTAGAATCTGGATACTTTTTTTATCACAATGGTCTTGCTAGAGCCAGGAGAAGACGCAGCCTTCAACACAAGCTTCGTCTGGAAAAGGACTCCAGGGTAAGTGTTTCATCATTATGCGCAGCTGTCGTGTTTTCTTTGTGACACAGCCCATTTTTTTATGAGATGGGGTGATGATCAAATCTGTGGCTATGATTATGGTTTCTTTTCCCCATACTTGTTTCAAGCTTCTGTATGCACACACTGCCCAAATAGCCTCAGCTTTTATTTTTATTTCACTGTTAAAAGTATTCATACATTCTCTGAGATGTATCCTCTCTCCAGTAGGACTCAGTGATGCCATAGTCTCCAGTACTTCTCTGTGCACTCTGTAACGTGGGGCGAAGCCATCCGAGGTACATCTCCTGGTTGTTCCCTCCATGAGTCCTGCTACCCGTGGTTTATTCAGCCCTGAATACCTTGTGGCATGAATAGCGGCACTTTCTCTGCAATCACCACAGATTGCCTTCTTCTCAGGGAATAGTATAAACATCAGTTACTAGAGGGGCATAAGCTGTCAAACTGGAGTAGTTCTTTTAGAGGCTCTTGATTGCAGTCTACAAATGGTGTGCTCAGTTTTCAGAAGCATAAACCTCTCAGACAGGAGAAAAAGGCTCCTTTTGTGGAAGGAAGGTTATGAGCTGGCACTGACTAATTCTTTGTCCTCATATGCAGAGTTTTTGCACCAGTTTTAATATTGGGCTGAAGTTGGGCCAGGTAGCACAAAAAGTGTATTTACTGCCCAAAGAAAATAGATTGGCCTGAGGAATGATATAATGACAGCAAATAGATTATTTTTTAATCCTTCAGTAAGATTTCAATTCTCTTCACTGTGAAGAGGGGAAAACAATTTTATTCCAGACAGAATGTGATTACCAGATTTGTGTTATTGGAATACCTATGACAATGAAACACTTGAGTAGGAAGAAGAAGAAGAAAACAGGTTAAGTAAGATGATAGTTATTGTTGTGACACCAGAGCAAGCAAGGTCTGGTGAATTCCCAGCTTAATTTTCCTGCTGCAGAAATTTCAATTGATTCCGTGCCCGGATCCAACTAGGATGCCCATGGCTGATCACTTCTGTGGTTGAGAGCCATTTGAGGGAACCACACAGGTTCCAGGTGCTGCCTGGCCCATTACTCTGTCCCAAGATGCTAATAGCTGGGTGCTCTAGGATACCTCTTCCTGGTCCCCTTCTCTAAAGAGAAACCAGATACAGGTGAGGGGTTATGAGGCAGAGACATGTTAAACCTGCCTTGAACAGAAATTCTCAGGCTTCCACTGGTTTGTTTACTAAGCAGGGATCAGAGAATAAATCGCTGGGGGAAAATCTCCTATTAGTGGATACTAAAGCAAATGTCCTGTGATGCGTTTCCTGTCTCTGAACCACCCAATCTTGTAAAGTCATTTATGAGAAAATTTAAGAGAAAAAGCACACAATTAAGTCAGAACATTGAAAAGTAGTAGCTGAGTACAGTCACTGTGCGGAGTCATTCTGTATGCTCTTTGAAAATAAATATTTCTATAAGCTTCTGAAAGTTTTACAAGTACCTGTGATATTTGTATGAAAACACCAATTCTTACTGCATCCTAATATTACACATCTGAGCACTCCTGTACTAATTCCAGGCTGGCTCTTGCATTGATACCTCTAGACTCAGTGTCTGCACTGCTATTAAGAACAGCTTAAGTGAATCTACCTTCCCGTTCAGAGATGTTCCCTTTTGTAGTCATCAGATATTTGCAGTTTCTATACTCCCTGTCGGCTTCTGTCACATGCAGTGAAATCTCATTTTTCCTGATAATCTCCACATCATCCTGGTACTGCATACCAATGGCTCCCTCCTTTGATTTCAGGGAATAAAGCTATGTTTAAATAACTGAGAATATCTCCCACATGAGGAAAAGGAGGACTCTGGGTGAATTCTGACTTTTTGGTTTGCAGTGGAAAACGAAAGCAGGATGAAGCAGTGTTTCATTTCCACATGTAACATGACATTTTCTCATCTAGCCCGTCCTGTTGAATAGTCCTTGAGTTCTTATGATGCCATATAGGTCAGTTGCTTTATGTAATACAGTTTGAGAGCAATTAAAATCATTAGTCTTATCTCCCTTCTTTTCTGTGTGGAGTTTGGAGAAGCCATAAAAATTCCTGTCAAATTTGTTATAAATGGAAACATGAGTTGTGTTGACAGTATTTAATTTCCAACTCTAAAAGTAATTTCTGAATGTAATAGCTGCTTTCTAGACTATTTATGATCAATTTTACTTAGCAACAAATGTCAGCACTGTCATGGTTAATATGTTGATGCATGAAGCCAAGAATAAAATGTTCTGTTGTGAAGAAAACTTCCACCACAGGGCTATACAAATCTCTCAGGAACTGTTATGGTAAATGCTGTTGCAAAAAATTGCTTGGCCCTACCCAAATGTGAGAAGGTGGGCTGCACTTGTTCTGTATACTTTTCACTTTTAAGGAGGTTACAATGCCTAGCTACCTTTAGTACCTTTAGTTATTAGCTGAAAAACAGCACAGATGTTCACAATTCATTAATGTTGTTTAATCAAGTCCCTTGAGGATCCATGTCAGTTTTTCAGGAGTCTAAGACAGATGACACAGCACTATGCAAACAGGTTACTGCATCATTTCCATGATCTGCATGTCTTTTAAAATGCTCAAAAATGTTTTGTTGTGTAAAATTTACTGTATGTTTGAAACAAAATAATTTGGAGCTATGCTAAAAACATTACAGCAGTTATGTGATAAACATCTCTGGAGTCAAGGGGGTGGGAATGGAACGTTATTCAAGTTCTAGAAATCTGGCAAGAACTAATCTTTATTTTGAAGAACCATCTCAAATACAATGGTCCTGGCAGTGGGTGAAGGTACATATAGTGTTGTCAGATAGTGTGTTGTCCTACTGAACTGTTCAAGAAAAAGTGCAGGTGCATGAGGCACTGTGGCTTTTGCTGTCAGTACTGTCCTGTTAGGGATCCTTACTGTCAAGGTGGCAAATTCCACAGTGAACTGAACTGCTTCAAATGGAGACTTTTGTTATTTAAATTACACTATCTGAGGCACGGAGAACCTTCCAGGAGAGGTTTGCTTTGACTCTTTTGCATCAGTTGCAAATTTCTGTGATTTCCAGGTGTGCTTCTATTTTGTTATTTTAGCTTATATACCTTTGATGCCAAATAAATTGCGAGGAGGGGAGGGATTCCCTTTACCATTTTTACATCTTTAAGGTGGAATTATTAATGAGCTAAGACATTGCAGCAACATCTCCAGCATTCTCCATGTGAAATTGCATTTTTGTGTGCCTTTATCTGTTTATTGCTTTAGCAGAAATGTCTGAGACCAAAAGGTCAGCCATTAGGCTTTTTTGGCCTTGGAGGACTTCATTTAAGGGCCTGCTGTACTTTGCCCTGGAGCTGCAGACAGGAAAGTAGCCCTTGCTATGACCCATGGACATGGACAGCTGGGAGGAGGTGACAGCAAGGATAAGGGCTCTGGGTGGAATAAAGCCGTGAGGAGCCACAGTGGTATGGGACCAGGTGTCAGTGTAAATGTGAAGAGAGAGAAAGTGGGGACAGGCTGGAACAAAAGCCCCGAGTCAGTGAGAAGGCTGCGTGATCTGGGTGTGGAGGAGCCCATGAGTGGGACATGGAGCAGCATGTGTTGGCTGGAGAGACTGGAAACGAGGTATCCACATTGACATCAAAATATGCAGCTTCTTAACAGGCGGTCACAACACAATCTCAGAGTGAGGGGACCTTTAGAGAGTCTTCCCTGTGAGCAAGGGAAAACACAGCTTCTGTAAGAGCAAACTTTGTTTTAATAATGAGAGCCAGTGGTATGTTTCGTCAGTGTGACTGCCCTGGAAAAGTGAATCAGAAATATGGAGATACTTCATATTGCCTTGTTTGTTAGTACAGTAGAGGCAGGATGGGGAATGGAGTCCTTTCCTGTTCCACCACAGCTCAAAGAAAACAAAACCATGGGGTTTGTTTCTGTGGTGGGCTGATGCTGGTTGGTTGCCAGGTGGCTGCTAATTCACTCTGTCACTCCCCTTCCAAGCGGGACAGGGGAGAGAAAATGTGATGAAGGAGGGTTCATGTGTTGAGATAAGGACTGGGAGAGATCACTCATTGAATAACATCACGGGCAAAACAGGCTGTGATTAGAGATATGAATTGAATTTATTACACTAACAAAATCAGAGCAGGATAATGAGAAGTAAAATGAATCCTTAAAAACGCCTTCCCTGCACCCCTCCCTCCTTCCAGCTCTACCTCCTACTCCAGTGGTGGAAGGAGACAGGGAATGGGGTTATGGCCACTTCATCACCCGTGGTTTCTTCCGCTGCTCAGGGAGAGGAGTTGTTCCCGTGTGCCACCACGGGGGAGGCAGCACAGGACACAGTTCTCCACAATCTTGTGGCGTGAGTCCGTCTCACGAGCAAGTTCCCTGCAAACTGCTGCAGTGTGAGTCCATCCTATGGGCAGCAGTCCTCCCCAGCACTGCTGCAGCATGGGTCACTCTTCCATGGGGCGTGGTCCTTCAAGGACAGGCTGCTCTCTCCATGGGCCTCCCGCGGGGTCACAGCCTCCTCTCAGGCACCCACCTGCTCTGGCATGGGTCTCCTCCATCGGCTGCAGGTGGATCTCTGCATCCCCATGGATCTCCATGGGCTGCAGGGGCACAGCTCTTTCACCATGGTCTACACCACAGGCTGCAGAGGAATCCCATCTCCAGTGCCTGGAGCACCTCCTGCCCCTCCTTTTCCACTGACCCTGGTGTCTGCAGAGTTGTTCCTCTCACATATTCTCACCCACTCTTCTCTGGCAATTACAACTGCACAATAACTTTTTTTTTCTTTCTTCTTAAATGTGTTATCACAGAGGCATTACCACCATTTCTACTTGTCCCAGCCTTGGCCAGTGGCAAGTCTGTCTTTGGAGCTGCCAGGGCTTGTCTCTGCCAGACATGGTGGAAGCTTCTGGCAGCTTCTCACAGAAGTCACCTCTGCAGCCCCACTGCTACCAAAACCAGGCCATTCAAACCCATACAGCTTCACTGTTATTTTCAAAGCTGACTTACCTTCTGGCCTCCTGTATTATAAATACAGCTGTGGCCTCAGCTGTATTATTATGTAAACATTTTCAAAAGTGGCCACATAAATAAAAGGAAAGAAAAAATGCATGGTCATTTTACCATGAGAGTTACCTTTCAGAGCAATGCTTCTGTATTTTTGCTGTTGGTGAGTGTTTTCTGTTAGTAAATAGTCTTCCATCGATGGAGAAGAGTTGAAACATAGTTTGTTCTCTTGAAGATTATTTTGGTTTTTTTCAAGTTTTAGATAAAACCATTTTCCTCCCACACAGTCTGTCTTGTCTCTACAGCTGCCAAGATTAATCCTGTTTAGGAAAGAAGCTATAATATACAGAGAAGAGCTGAGTCCCATTCCTGATATCTCTGTGCTAGCGGATCTGTGTTGCTACTGGGAGAATAAATATGTATGTGCGGAGGGAGGAGATGTTAAATGAAAATTTTCCACTGAGAGTGAGTTTGGAACTTAGATGATGACTTCTTTGGAAAGAAACGTCCCAGTGATGGCAGTTGTTACATTTCAGAAAGGGATTAGAAAGGGAGACTTGGCTGTGCTAATCCAGGCGTCTGAGGAGGGCGAATGCAGAGCTTCTTCCCGGAGTAGTTAACTAGGAGCCCATGGTTAACAGTACTCCTTAACTGCTTGTGTCACAGGACAAGGAGAAAAAGGGGGTTGTAAATGCAGATGATCTAAGCTTTTAATTGAATAAATCAAAATCTTTCATCTCCTTCCTCACCTGAGATCTTTTACGTGCTCCCTTAATGTGACTGGCTTGTTTGTGATTGGACCCTTGCAACCTGTGAAGGCAGAAGTGCCCTCTGCTCCCCCAGGCAGGGGTTGTCCAGTGCTACTAGAGCTTAATATTTTATCCATGGTTCATCTTTAACAGGGAAAAAGAGGGGTGGATGGCAGCTTGGGAAGAAGAAGCACAGCAGCCCTTAGCAATGGCAGTGCAATAGATGTCAATTTTCAGGGCCTTTTCCAGCAGCATTAATGATAGGTTTGAGCTGGGCTAAAGGTGGAGCCTTTTGTCTTACTCTCTTAGGTGTCAGCCCAGATCTTCCCCTTTGCAAAAATTAAAATCTTCCTGATAAGATCAGGAAAACCCAGTTTTCCTCAGTTCTCCCTAATCTCCAGCCAGTGTGGAGTGCAGTGATCTGGGAACGCAAGGGCTAGGAGCCATTGGATCTTTCCTTTGTTCAGACCTTTATAATTGCTGTGGAGATGTAACTTGTTTCTCCAGCCTTCTGTTACTGGAGGCAAATAATATTCTGTCCCTGGAGCAAAGCAATAAGATCAATTAAAAAAAAAATTTAATGGCAATTTTTGGCATCTTTTCTCCTGCTCCATGCCCCACATCTTAATTTCTCAGATTCCTGTCCAGTGCTAGTGACTTTGATTCCTTAGGAAGTTTTTGATAAAAGCTTGGAAGGTCTCCCAAGCTTCCTCCATCTGAGAAGAAAGCTGGTTGGCTCCTGAAAGCAAAGGGGCAGCAGGAGAAGAAAGGGCCATCACTTGAGCAGTTCCCTGTTGTAATCCTGCTGTTGACACTGTGGGTAGAGGGGAAAAAACTGCACTGTTTTTGTGCAGTTTGCCACAGCAGCAATCCCAGATTCATACAACATTTTCAATCTCTGTGAAGCTAAACATTACATAAATGAATGTAATGCCCAAGGCTTGCCATCCCCTCTCAAATCTTAGACGGAGGCTTCAGGTTCATCATCCAGCTCTCTGCTGTGCAGGGAGGTATGTGTGTGTTACGACAGAGAGATGGGAGAATGGCAGGACAAAAAACCCTTCATGTTTTTGTCTCTTTTACGAAAATACATGCTGCAGATGGTAGAGGTTGACAGACTTCCCGGTAAAATCTATTTAGCATTTTGCTGTAATAATTGTTGTCATGGGGCTGGCATGCTGGTAGGATTATGTTCAGGAGAAGTTTGAAGCTGCCATAATTTTATGAGACTACAGGGCAGCATTACACCTGCATCAGTGTTATCTTTTTGACATGAAATGGAACATTAGGTAGTAAAAGCTCTGCTTAACTATCTGTAATAAATATTGAACAGCCAAGGAAAACTCATGAGAGGAAATGTCTTCTTCCCAATGCTGGAAAAACCCCCCAAACTTACACACTATTCATTGGAGCTGCACTGCAAACAAGTACTGAGGAATTTTTCATCTTGGTCATCCTGATGAAATGAAGCATGCTGTGCAGAAAACAGGCAGTGACTTCCATGAATGGATCCCTGGGTTATCATTTCTGGCATAAGTTGTCTTATGCTTTATCCAGTGTGTTTGAAGAAGGTTTGGAAGAGTCTGTACCAGTTCACTGAGAGAGACCTCTTCTGATACTGTTATCTCTTTCAGGTTGATACCATCTTGAACTTCTATTTATTTTGCTTTCCCACACAGCTCAGGGCTGTTTTTGAAGATTTTGTGTTTCTAGCCCATAATGAAGCCAGCTGGCCAGCATTGTAGGAAAAAAAGACAATTTTTTTTCAGAGAACTTTAGTCACCTATATGTCATCTGGTAATTATCTTGTGTGTGTCTTATTGCTGAGAAGATTTAATGCTTTAATGGGCATTTTTCTTCTATGATAAGTTGCAGATGTTGGTGGGTGGTTATTGAAATATATAGGTTGTTTTCTGAGAACACAAAAAGAAAGAAGCAGCAGAGATTACAGCACAGTGTTAAAAAAAAAAAAAAGGTCAGACACAGACTCAGTTTCTGGGAAGGTAGAATCCAACCTGCACTTCAGACATGGAAAGAGAAAGGGTAGTGCAGGCAGCAGGGCAGAGATAAGTAATTGCAAGAAATATGCTGCATATATTTTATGAACTGTGTCATGGCAAACAAGAAATCATCAGGGCTGCAAAGAGGAGATTTAACTGTCTGTTAAGTGAGGAAAAAGGTTTTCCCACTACTCGGCCCTTCTTGCACTGCTGGTATAAGTAAGGGAGTACTCCTCTGCCTCTGGAATGCAGGGGATAAACTAGTCTTTAGGTCAAGAAATTGTTTCTGTCATAATGTCAAAAGAAATGTATCAAAAATTCAGTGAGGTATCAAGTTTGGTCTATGACAGTACTATATACATAGCATGGTTGTTGTCACTGCAGACAGTGATTGCTGAATTTCCTGTGATTTCCTGTTAAAAACTGAATCTGAGGGAGTCCTATTTTTGGTGTTCCTGGCCTTTGTAGACTCTGTTGCTGCCCAGTGAGGGTTGCTGGATTTGACTGCTCATGGAAAGCCCCGTCCAGCTGTGTTTTGTGTAGTTGACCAGTGGTGGTTCCAGCTGTAAAGCTGCTCTTTAATTCAGATATCACAATTATTATATGATCAGTTTTTGTCATAAGAAAAAGGACTCTCTGATCATAAAAAGTAATGAGGCCTAGAGTTATTCAGATACTTAAGCTATCACTTAGATTGACATGGAAGTCCTCTTCTCTACAGTGTGAGGGTGTTGAGCATGTGCTGAAAAATTTCAGAGTTTCTAAGTTTAAATACCTCAGATTTAGTGTGGCATCACTGGCTTATCTTTGGACTGCATATGTATATTGTATTTGTGATGTGCAATACAATTCCTAAGTAAAATATCACGCCGCCATTGAGTATGGAATATTAAATATTTCAAACAGTTTGCTACTGGAGAAAATTATGTCTAGCACAATGTAAAAGCTAATCTTAACTGATCTATTATTTCTATTTCTAACTAGAAAGATGGAGAAAAAAACCCAATCGATCAACATTAAAGAATGTTGCATATCTATGTTATAGGATAAAGCATCATTAGCTGCACACAGTAAAATACCAGACTGTCAAAATGACATAAAACTCAAACATGGAATGTCTTTTATGAAAATACTGTATAACTGAGATTACAGGTTAAGATAGAAGTGTTTCTATTAGAAAAAAAACATAATGAATGTACTGCAGGGTAATATACTGATGGGCAAAGGCAGAACTATGCAGATTAATGTAGAATTTTCCAAAAATAAAAGCAGTGGTGTACTGTAGTCTGGTGCCACCGGGATCTGAGGAGTCTGCACGGTTGGTGGTTTTAAGACAAGGTTAGACAGTGACCATGGCTGCGTCAGATGTGGCTAATGTGACTCTGGGATTGTTCAGGTGACCCCTTGAAGCTGCTTCATGTCATGTATTCCATCATTTTCATATTGCTGAACATGATACTTGGGGTGAGGCAATAGAATGAGCTTTATCTCTCAAAACCACTTGTAACCATGAGGAAGTTCAGTACTTTTACAAAAACCTGTTGTGACAGCAGGCCACATTCAGCCTCTGTTCTGCTGCCTGTAAATTGCTAAATTTGCATTAGTTAAGTTTCTGCTTTATTGTTGATGTCTTTTTGCCTGACTCAGTCTCCCTCTGCCTTTTCCTGTTTTCTCTTGTTTCCTGCCTGATGCAGAGAGTCTCTGTTTTGTAGAGCAGGCCTTGCATTTGTTATTTGTCAGGGCGATTTTCATCCTTGGATCTTCAGAGAGGTCTGTTAAATATTACAATACAAGCAGTGGCGGTGGTGAGGCTGTATGGTTTAGGGTTTTTTTAGTAGGGTGTAGAGAAGAATGGACAGAGTGAACCAGTGGCTTTGCATTAACATGGAATCCACTGCAATGAAGATTTTTGCTTTGGTTTAGGACAAGTTTGGTGTGGTTTTGAAAAAGGAATGCAGTGCTTTGATATGCTGAGCTAACAGTCACTGAAGGTTGTGAGTGTCTCAGCATTCACTGGATCCAGGAATCCATAGGCATCCTGTTGGTGCTTGATGAGTGCAAAATATCTGGGGGTTCAAAAATGACCAAGTCACCAATATTAGAGCTGTGACAGAATTCAGACTGCCGTGTACAACTCTATCTTGAAGGTTGTCTTCACTTCCAGGAAGTGTGTGTGTTCAGCTATACTTCCTTTTCTCCTGTACAAGTAAATTGAGTGCTAAGAAATCTTCCTCAGGAACAATGCAACACACATTTTGGGCTTTGTTTCCTTTTGGGCAAATCTCTAAGCCTAATAGAAAATATGGAGGCTGGAAAACTGCCTTTCAAAAGATTGCAAATCTGTTGTTCAACATACAACTGGAGAAGATTACAGAATTAGTAAAATATTGTACCTGATAGTATATGGTACCCAGACTGTGAGATGGTAGGTCTAGAATGAAGCAATATAAATTTGTAAGTTTATTTGTATTCTTTCTTGATGTCAGAAAATCAGCTGTTAAAACAGTTGATGGGGTTTCTTGTGCGTACAGTTAAATGACCCAGAACCACTTAATGTATATGACGCTGGCAGTAAATAAAAGGTGGTGCAACTGAGGGTGTACAGTTAAATCAATAACAACATAAGACTGGACTATTTTTTGGTGTATTT
The DNA here is from genome assembly GCA_013390045.1 of Picathartes gymnocephalus. NCBI lineage: Eukaryota > Metazoa > Chordata > Aves > Passeriformes > Picathartidae > Picathartes > Picathartes gymnocephalus. The sequence goes on along the minus strand of WEKY01028459.1, from coordinate 148,613 downwards.
TTTGGGGGTATCTAAGCATGGTTTACCAGGGCTTGTGTCACAGGGCTGTGACTTTAAAAACCCTACCCCTTTCTCCTCACAGTCTTAAGCTAAAAGAATCCATGTAATGGCATATGCTACTATATCACACAATAAATGTATTATGTAGTGCATCCACTCATGTCGTTTAGCATACTTTACTGTTTGTATGCATGATGTGCTCCATGAATACAAAAAAGGATTTTACGAAGGTCACTGAAAGTTGATTGCAGTATTTGGAGATACAATGGAAATAAATGAAATATTTAGATCTAAATTATTTCTAAGTAGTTTGCTGCAGTAGATACTTGATGCTGCATTGGAATATGGCTTTTTCAGCCTCTAACAGCTGAAAATAGCCAATAGTTATAAAAAGCTAATACGTATGTCATGGGTTGGTGAAGTTGAATAAATGCTTCTTGGACTTGGGAGCTTCCATACTGAGGGAGAGAACAGGCCTGGGTAGAACAAAACATCATGGAAAGACTAAGAAATATTAAATATCTCTATGGTACATATTTTCCCTAATTATTTGTATAGTATCAATTCCATACCATTATAAGTAGAGTCTGTTAAATATTACAATTTTGCTTATAAGGAGCGATAATCTGAATGACCATATTTCTGTGAAAATACAGCTTTGTGTTTTATATTGCAAGCTGTCTACTCTCTGAGTGCTGAAAAGAAATACGCTCTTATTATGGGTACAGATTTAATATGCCATCAATGTAAATCGTCTGTCTTCATGCTCTTTATCTTACTTGATTCTGAGCATTGTACTTTCATACAAAGGAGTACGTGGTAAGGGATCCACAAGCTTTGCAGACACGAAATCTTCTCAGAAGAACAAGAATTGCCAGACCTAATTATTATTATTATGCTTCCGGTCTCACAGCAATGTCACTGAGCTGATTACTGCCAGGCGCTAGTTTATGTAACACTGCAGTGCTATGGTCAGCATTAATACCTGGTTCTCTCCTTCCTTGCCAGCTCTTAACACCCCTATTCCTTTTCTTTGGAGGAGGTACAGCTACATGGGATGTGTCCGCATCAAGAACCTGAAAAATAAAATAAGCCACTGGGGTGAGGAGATGCCCTGTCTTTTGTCTTGGAGTTTGAGGCTGAGGGATTGATTACATTTGTTCCCATCTAACTTGGCTTTGTCATCCAGCAAATATGATAAACTCAGTGCTGAGCCCATCATCTGTGTTTGGCTGTTGCTTTCCTTGGCACTCAGCCAGCCTTGCCCTGCAGAGCTTTTGGATTGCTTTTGTCCTCCCTGTGGTTCCACCAAAGGGAAGGGCTATTATGTCTGGAGGCATTTTCTCCCAGCAAAACAAGGAATTTGAGGAGCTGTTGGCTGTAGCTACTTCATGCTTTGGAAAAACCACAGTCTAGTCAGTGACTGCACAGTGACTTAAAAATATGAGATCCCTTCTATAAACCTTATAAGTACCATTTTAGCTGCTCTTTTTTTCCAACTCAAAACAAGCTGAACTTGTGTTGTAAAACCTTCACTCATCTCCTGGACCTGCTCCCTTGGGCCAACAAGTATCACTGGCAGAATTTGGACAAAAATGCTGAATATCTTAGCCCAGGATATATTAGTATAATTGTGCAGTGCTTGCTCTATTTTCACGTCTCAGTTTTGATGCTCTTCCGGGAAAACATTCATTGGAATATGTTTTACTTCTTTTGGAACATGAGCTTTTCTTGGAATAATTCCCTTGATTGCCATTGGACTGTTTATTTTCTGAAAAGAGGAAGGGAAATATCCCTGGTAAACTTATTTCCCTGTTTCCAGCTCTAACCATGTACGTATCTCATAATTTTTAAAGGTCCTTCCCCAAGCTGTGCAGGGCATGTTATAAGGAAAACGTATGAAAATTTTTCCATTGGACAGTCAACTAACTATAATTACTGTTTTCCCAAAGAAAAAATATCTTTAAGATTTCAACTCATATTGTTGATAGTGAGTCACAAAGAAGTAGAATCTACACTTTCATGTTTGAAATACTTCATTAGGAAAAAAGTATTTTATAGCACCAAACAATTTTATTTATCAAAAACCAAGAAGTTTCAAATTGTTTCAGGGTTTCTGGTTGGAAACTTCTAGATTTTGTTTCATGGTCATTTTTGACTGTTTTCTTCAGTTTCATTATTCTTTCCAAATGAACATCCTAATCCCAGACTTCTGCAGGTCTGACTCCGATTTTTAGAATGTGAAAAGTATGTTTCATGCATGTTTCAAGGAAAAGTAGCTAGTGAAGGACAACCTCTAAAAGAGGCATCTGATGATCAGCCAGGACTCCTCCAGCCAGCCTTCTCCTGGGTAACTCGCTGCTTACTTCACTGGTCTTCTTAATTGGTTCTGGACGGTTAAGAACAAACTTACAGGCAGCAGTATGACTGTGAGGGACTAGAGCTTCTCACAAACAAATCCAGGGGAGCTCAGCTCACTCTGCCTTTTCTGAAAACATCTAATTAGGCTGAGGTTTCATTCAGTCAGAGCAGAATTAACATCTTCTTGAATCCGTTCTGAGAAGATGATGCAAGCTGACTGATGTAGTACCTCAAAGGAGAAAACGCTTTACTCATAGTTTATAATCCATTGCAAACCAAAAAAGCCCACCACTTAACTTGAGAAGATGAGATAAGACTAGTATTTTTTTTTAGATCCTGGAAGCTAGCTGTTGAAAAACCTGGAAAAGGGGGACATAAATGATTTGGTTTGGGTAGTTATCCTTAAGGATAAAAACTTTGTATGGAGTGAGCAACTTGTCATGGGGAGAAGATGGGTTTTTTTGTTTCATTCCAGAGTTGCCATATGCTGTCTCAGTGAAATTTGGATTTTAATGATGAAGTATTTTCACTTTCATGTGCCAGCAAGGCTTGGAAGAGTTTAAATGTATGAAAGAAATGCAAATTTCAGATTGAGATGGAAAGGTATGAAGAACAACATTGCTTTTAGGAGTCTGAATCGATCTAATGTCTGTTTGTGTCCTGCCATTCACTGCAGAATACTGAACATTTCTGTATAGAGAGAGAGGTATTTCTTTAAGGACAGCTGTTTACATGAAAGTGTTGTTTGTCAGAAAAATCAACTCAGCATGGTTTTCTTATTAACACTGCACTTGAGAAGTGTGTGCAGGGTGGATTACCTGCTTGACTTGCAAACAATGAATAATTCAGTGTGAGCCAGAAAATCAAATGAATCTTCCCAAATACTTTCTGTCTGCCTACAAAATAGACAAAAGTGAGAAAAGCACTGCTTTGGTGATTTAATACTTGCAGCTCTCCCACTGAAATGATCTGTCCATCTGAAGTAATTTGTGGTCTTTTATAGTATGTAATGAAATAATATTTAAGTACAGGTTTCAAAGTACATTTCAAATATGAATTATGTGTATTTCATAAATGCTGGAAATAAATGTGGGAGGAAGAGGACCTTAAATTTTCCAAAAGGTCATACAGCAAAGCAGAGCAAAAGTAGGAGTAGATCTGAGATGCCCAATCTGTCTGGAAGGAAAAAAAATAAACACAACAAAAAAATCGAAGTTGGATTACAGCCATTTGTAGTCTTTACAACACCTGGGCAGTAAGAAAACTGAGATGAGAACAGTGGGACAAAAATGAAACCCAAGAGACTAGAGCAGATCCTCTGAAGCCCAAAAGACTTAGAGAAAGGACAGTAACCTTTAACTGTTTAGTTGTCTGGTGTTTCCACATGCATTATCTGGAGGCGCAGGAGAAATTCCTGTGCTAGAGGTTATCTAAGCATAAAATAACAACACAGAGTCATTTGTCCCTAGGTATAATCCAGTACTAGTGGTCCTGCCTCTGTTCCTGTCCTTGCTTCTCCATGGCTCATTCCAGCTTTTCCCAGGTATTTCCTTATCCTGGGTAAAAGCAGGAGCAGATGGAGAAAACCTCTCTAGAGTTAATAGAGATTTGAGGAAGCAGACTTCATGCTCAGGAGACTTTAACCTAAGTAGCATTTTTTAATTTACTGTTTTCATTCTCTGTTGTCCAGTGAACAACTCGCTTCTTGAATCAGCTATGCTCAGGTTATTTGACTGAATGTGTTTTAGTTCGTCCGTTTAAAATATGCAGGTGCAATGTTTCCCAGAAGGTAAAATCCAACAGCCCCTTGCCTTTATATTCTCAGGTGAAAAGCAGCAGAAATGTGGGGAACCTTGTGTCCTTTTGCTACCTTAGACCAAAATTAGACTATACTACTGACCCCAAACTTGTGTTGATTGGCTGGGGAAAGGATGGTTTGTCAGATAGATGTATCAATGCTTTCTTAGCAATTAGAGTTACGTAGGTGTTGCAGGTTTTTATTATAAAATTTGCTTATGGAAATTGGAGGTCTCCTGGATCTCAGCAGGTAGGAAGCTGTAATTAAGCTCCTTGCAGTCTTCCTGCCCCGATTACCAGGAGCATCATCAGGACCAGGAATCTTCTTAGGTCTGATCCCACACTGCAGCACTGCCTCCAGCCCGAGGGTCTGTTGTCTTTGAGTGCATTACACTGATGGAGATGGAAAATGAAATGATAAATAGTTTTTGTCTCCTTTGTTAAGTGATTTGAAACTTCTTTTAATATGTTTTGCTTGATTAAAACAGCAGCTGCCTGTCCAGCCTGACCAGGGGAGCGAATGATTTTGATGAAAGATATGATGAATAATTTGCTTGAGATTTATATGGGGTTTTTTGCCAAGTCATGAGTTAAATTTAGAGGAAAGATATGAGGAGGGAATAGGAGAGAACTTCTTTCTGTTTTGCCTTTATTTTTTTCTTGTGAAGGTTAACAACAGATGAGGTGTTTTTTTTCTTTTCAGCCCTATTTTCTATAAGGACCTTAGATAAGATTTCTGAGCAATAAAGTAACTTTCAAGGACTGTTTTCATGAGATCTCAAGAAAAAAACCAAACAAAATAACCATCTGCTTCCTTCATTCTTGACCAAGCTATGACCTCTGTTACACACTCATGTACACCTTGTGCTTTCATCCTCTTTAAATGTTGCCTGCTTTGGGAATTAATATAAAAGGAATAAAAATTGCCTGGGACAATTTTCATTACCTGTTGGGACCTGTGAAGTTTAAGTTCAACTGGAGGGAGGTTTTTAAACAGTGTTTTTCCTTAGAGGGATGGTGTTAAAAACAAAGAGCTAGACATTTCTCCAGTTTGCAGCAGTGAAAATCTGAAGTAATCTCACTGAAATGAATGTATTTACCCTTGGACAAGCGAAGGTGGAACCTGGGTCTTTGCAATTCTGGAGAACTGAATCTTTGCCAAGAAGCTAATACCAAATGTACACTGTTGTTCCACTGTAGAGGTTCATCTGATTATTTTTTTTGCTGTGGTGTTCCTGAGTTTAAGTATTCCTGCCTCTTCCACCCTGANTATTTTTCCCCCCTCCCCCCCCCTGTTGGTTTTTTTTTTTTTTTTTTTTTTTGCAGTGGCATCTGGTGTTGGGATAGGGAATATGATTGCATTTTAAAAAGTTCTTTCTAAGCTAGAGCATTACCCAGATCTCATTTGCAATTCAGTCCACGGTGAAATGGGGTGAGATGAAACAAGAGAGAATAACAATAAGAACTGGGTTGACCTTCCCTTAAAGGAAAGTGAGGAATGATGAGGGGCCCTCCCCAGAAGAGATGAAGGAAATTTTCAGTCCTTTTCATGGACCCCAGAGTGCTTCTGCTTTTTTTGTTCAGGTTTCCCTGTTTTGCAGAACGCTACTATTACCCTCAGTCTCATAAAATGGTATTTTGAGCCAAGACTTCAGCAGTTTCATCCCTTATATAATTCTACTGTATTGTTGGCACCCATTTGTTGTTTATAATTTTACTTTGGTGATGGTCATCTGCAGGCACAGCTCACCTTGCGCTTAAAGGAAAGGCCCAGAACAAAGGACGTCATCTCTGATGTCATTGCATTAGTGACGACTTGCCATGTCTATGATTCTCTCATTTAGCACTGGATGTTTTACATTTCTTCAGGCCCAAAACACGTGGGACTTTATATCCTGGTGTCAGTCTAAGCATCTCTTCAAATTGCCATGAAGTGAATCCTTCTGCTGTAGTAGCTTATTTTCCTAAATCTGCCTTTTGTTGCTTTGGGAAGATACTTCTTGAGTGCTTGCCATAACACAAATTAATTCTCGCTTTTTGGAAATATGAAGAGCCCCTAAACGGGCATGCAGCAGGCACTGTTAGTATTAATCACAGATTCATCACTTCTCGTATGAAAGAAATACATTTTCACAAGGGAGGCTTTTCTGTTAAATTTTTATTCTGTGGAAACCATAACATGAATTTGGTCTCAAAGTCTGGGCACAGAGTGATTTCCATAGAATTTTCATGCACATTTTTGATTGTCTGCAGTGGGAATCCTGAGCAAATTATTTTCTTCCATGATTTGCTAAACATTTGTCTCATTGGAAATAAACTAGAAAGAGAAAGAAGTATACAATGAAGACAGAAGTTTACAGGAGTCTGTGGAAATCTTCTGTCATAGACTAAATCGTAAATATGCTTTTGCTTTTCTCAGTCCTTTGAGCTATGGGCTCCTTTCAATAAGCGTGAATAGAGAAGTCCCCATTAATATTAATGCAAGTTATGTATGTGTACTGGGAGCAAAATATACCCCAAAGTCTAATTATTTTATGCTAATAGCTGAACTGAAAAGATACTTCTTCATTCCTGGCCAAAAAAAGCAACAATGGTTCAAGGAATTTTCAGCAGGATAATAATTTTATCACTTTATTTAAACCAGCTTCTGCTCTGACCCAGTGGGAACTAGGAAAAATTCTGGTACCAAAATCCCTGCTAGTGCACATGCAACTGCAATTAATAATGAGTTTTGTATTCTTCAGGAACCATTTTTCATTGCTTTAGGCAGTGGATAAATAGATGGGCTTGTGACAACTCCAAACCACTTGGATGACCTGGTCCCTTGAAATCAAGGCAGAAACCTCTTTGCCTCTAAGATTTTGAAAAAAATTTTAATTGTGCAGACATGCTTTAGAGAGAGGCTTGTCCAGCAGTCTGTGGGACACACTGCTGGAAAACATGGGCAAGGATGTAAAAAGCCTCTCTGTTAAAGTGTGTGTTGAGAAAATCCATGAAGAATATTCAGACCACACTTCTGTGCCTTAGTATCAAAGAATTATTTAGGTTGGAAGAGACCTTAAAGACCATCTAGTTCCAACCCCTTGTCGGGCAGGGACACCTTCCAGAAGACCAGGTTGCTCAAAGCCCCATTCAACCTGTCTTTGAACACTTCCAGGGACAGGGATGCCTTGAATTCCCGTGTCTCTGTGTTGTCACTGAGATTTTCCTCTGGGTTAAATTCTGAGCATATGAATACTTGTCTCAGTTTCATGGGTTTTTCCTTCTCCGCAGGCTCTGTTATGCTTGGGCCAGGTCTATGTGTCTCTCCCCGCATTGTTGACCTCACGACTACACTGTGTTAGCTCTCCTGCCTACAGTTTCATACAGGATGTGATCCCTTTGCCAAATCACTTGTCATCTGGTGCCTCTCTTGTCAAGAAAAGAACTGTAGGCTTTTGCTGGGGGGATAGGGGTTCAAAAAGCTGCTCAAGCTAAACGCTGGACAGTTCAGGAGTTCAGGCGCAGAATGGTGCTGTTCTGCCAATTGATGGCAGCCAGATTCTGGGATGAGGTGGGAAAAGTGCCCTGATGTGGATATCCCTGCCTTGGTGCTGGGCCACTGGCTGGAACTGAAAGAAAACATTTGACAATTAAAAGACAGGATTCTGATGTACATGTCTTGACAAGGGTGAAGCACAATCCTCTGAAAGTGTCAAAACAAAAACTGGTTTGGCTAAAGGCCAGAACGGTAGGACTCTGGCTGTTTCTTTCCTTTTTGTAAGACAATCTCTTCTCATTTTTTCCTACCTTTCCTCTTATTACAGAAATTATTCTCTAGAAAGGATTCTGTTTTGGTGCTTTCTGTGTGGCAGATGGCCTGTCCCTGGCAGCTATACTCTACTAACCCAGTGCTGTACAGCGCTGATACATAAACCTCTGCTGATTTTATTAATGTGATTTGTGATGGGGATCCATAAGCCTCTGAATCTAGGCACCGAAAAAGTGCAATTGCAACCTGCACAGCTCCATCAATATAAATCATCAGTAGCTTTCTACTGGGATGGGAAAGGCATGCATGGGAGCAAGCTCCCATGTCTTTTCTATCCCGTGTATTATGGTAATAAAGTAGCTGTGAACAACTGCTCTGCTTTTGGTTGCATGAGCAGATACGTGAATGTCAGCAGCAGCGTAATTGCAGTTTTCCCTCTGTCAAAAGACTGACTGGCTTCTGTTTTGTGTCTGGTTTCTAGTTATGAAATTTCCTATGAGAAGACATTGTGCAGCCCATGTACTATCCACTAGACAGCACTTTAGGAAAATCAGTGGTTTGCAATTCTTTATCTGATTTCCACTGCAATAGCAACAGAGCTCTGAAGGTGTTACAAATGGACAAGAAAGGCTCACTAGTATATCAAACCACTCATGTGAACATTGAAGTTTAGGTATTACAGGTTTGAAATATTAGAATAAACATCTTTGACAATTGTTGCTATATCACTCCAGGCAGGCAGCTTTGTAAAAATAGCCTTTGTTCTTTATTAAAGCTAAATGGATCTTCTACAGTTGTCATTACCACCTGGTTGGGAGGTGTTGACAACAGTGGGCCGTAATCCCTGCTAGCAACCTGTCAGCATGGTGCAGTGGGGACCCGAGTCAGAGCAGGGACTGCCGGAGCTGTTGGAGGAGGAGTGTGTGGCTGTCTGTGGTGTCCTTCTGTCTATGCAGAGGTGCTCCCTTGCATGGTCAAAACACCTCTTCTCAGCTTCAAACTGCATCGTTTGCTTACAGAGCAGGAAAAGCAGGGAAAGGAGAAACTGTATTGCGCAATGACAGTGCAGAAGAGGTTACGAAAGAGAATTACATTCTGCAGGACACTCTGAGGGTTGCAGCCAGGAAAACACTTGGTGCACTTTCTGAAACCAGTTTTGAGAAAGCCTGGATTATGCATGGTGGAGCCAACCTTTACTTCACTGTCACCTCCTGACTCCAGGTTGGAGGACCCACAGGTAGTTTTAAATAATTCTTTTAATTCAGACTTTTTAAAAGTAGTTTAGATCAGATTGATTTTGTGCTTAGTTCATGCAGTGCATGTAGGACAACAGCACTGACACTAGTCTGCCTGCCTTCCCTCCCAGGGCTGTGATACCATTTTTATTCTGGGAAACTGCTCTTCAGCTGAGATTCTGGCAACAATTTTGTGTGAAAGTATTTCACTGCCTGTGGATCCAGTGGGGCCCAACTGCTCAGAAGGAGCAGAGGAAGCTGAAGTAAACTTTTACTATAAGTTCCACGGCACAAGGGAAGTCCCTAACAGGTCCTGCCATGGTTACTGTGAGTGAGTGCTGTCATTTGGTTTGGGGGTCAGCTATATAAACATGTCTGGGTTTTTGATTTGGAAGCGGTTTAATTAAATGGAGTACAGGTAAAGAGCAAAATAAATGAAATAAAGGACAGGACAACAGGCAGCTCTTCAATGAGTGGGACATTATGGTGGATTTCCTGTAACATGGAGACAAGGGTAATCTGTGCCAGTAATTCTGTGAGAGAAAATGCATATTATAATCTTCCAAGCAGATGGCTCAAGGTGAGTGATGAGCTATTTAGATGAAATTTGAGTGGAAAGGAGGCTGTGGAGAATGAAGGAGAAGTATGATGAGAATAGCAAAGGTCAGAAGCTGGCTTTTAAGTGCAGAATCACTTAGGAGACCAGGGGGTGTATTTTCAGCATATGCCACAGACCTAGTTTAAGATCTCATTCTGCTGACTCAGTTTCCCTAAACTTTACCTCCACAGGTGTATTGCAAGCCCTTCTAATCTGTCCATATGGAGTACACTGAAACTTAATGTCTGTAAAGCAAAATTGCATCTTTACAAAGGAAATACATGAAGTTAGAGGTGAAGCTGCTACACGTGGTGCTTTATGACTCCAAATGTGTTTGGGCACTAGCACAAGAGTTCACACATTTACAAGAGGTCTCTTCTGTGCTAGAGTGAGTCAAGGGTACATTTCAGCAAAAAGAATACCTTTTATCTGAGTCTTCCCATACAAACCAAATTCAGCAGATATTTCTCCAGATGTTATTTTCTCACAGTCCCCACATATCTGAAGATTTGCTTTGTGAAATAAATAAACTTGGAATCAACAGAGTTAGAGAAATCTTTAGCCTGTGAGCACTCCTGTTCTCTTGGGATGTATCAGATATTCATCGCTTGTGTGAAAGCAGCAACTGTACTAATGGAATCACTAAAAAAGGAGGTTATATGAAGGTGGATTGTGTAGTACATATCTCCTTATAGGACCAGTGAGTTGTGGAGTAGGAGGGAAGTCCATTGCTGGATGACTGCCCAGGTCTATAAGAAATGGCCCAATGCTACAAGTGATGACAGAGAGAATAATTAAATTAGAAGATTCAGCATCATGGGAGCATCTCCCTTCTTTGTGTTGCACAGACACAGCCAAAAGGTTTGCAATCTTAAAGGTGATCTGGGCCTGATTCCCAGTTTAAACTAAAACCTTTTTTATACCACAGAGAGGGTGCAAGTATAACTTAGACCTACTCTGGTTATCACCTCAAAGATTGGTGTTCTTTGTAATAAGTAAAAATCATTCCACAAAAAGACTTTTACTGTTGAGGAAGAAGGCAGGTTTGGTTTTTTTTTTTTTCCAAGCATAATGTTTTAAGAACATCAGATCTGAAGTACTTGACAAAGGAATGTAAGATAAAGCTTCTGCAAGTCAGTTTTCCCAATTTTGCAGCTAGGTAGGACCTGCAAGCGATAATGACCTATATACGCAAGGCCCAGTTTTCTTTTCTGTCATCGGAATGCTGTTTATACCCACACTGAGGGGTGATTATTCTGACTGAGTTGGAATGGCTGATCATTTCTTTGACCCATGTAACTGGTGAGACAGCAAAGTGCAAAATTTACCCACAAGCTGCTGATAAAGTGTCCCTGTGGTTTGCCGTCTCTGCAGATCTACTGGAAAGACTAATGTATAGTTATAGCCCAACTCCAGGGAATTTTTTTCTTACAGAGATCTTTGATTTTGTAACTGAAGTGACTATCCTGCTATCTTGCAAGAAGACATTGAAGAAAATATAATTCGTTTTGTCTTTTTTGGTATTATGTAGAATAAGAAGCAGTTTTTCATTCCTTTGGAAACTTCTTAAGATTTCAGAAATGCTCTTGCTCTCATGCTGGCTCATCTAAGCCGTGGGAAAAAAGTTGGAAACAGATTTCTGAGAATAGCCAGCACCTGTGATAGATCCTGATATGCCCCTCCTGACAAACTGAAGAGAAAGTAGAGGTGTGAACCAGTTTGCTTTTTCTTGAGGCAGTGCATAGAATATCAAGATAGCAGGACTTTTTCCTCTGTCCTATTTCTCCTTAATAAATTCTGTCCTGGGGCAAAAAAAAAAAAATCTTGTCAAAGAGGGTATGATCCCATGAAAATTTCTGTTTTACCAAATTGGCGTTTTCCATTGTAGAGCATCCATACTTGGCATTGATTTTACATTGCAGCTTGACCAGCTCACTTCCATTTCAAAGTAAAAGCTAGAGGAGCTATTGATTGCTTAGCTGAGCAGGTTGAATATGATCTGCAGTCTCCTCTTACACATTGATTCCTTGTCTCTTTACTCTCTGCTTCCTGAATGTCACTGAACTGTGAGAGGTCTGCTAAATGGACAAAAATATTGATTTCCTTTCCCCTTCTTTTATTTTGGAAAGCTCCTTATTTACCAAGAACTGAACTAATATCAGTAAAACAAAAGGTCACAAAAAAAGGCAGAAGGAAGGTAGTTTTAATGTATTTTTTAAAAAACATATGAACTTGGTTGAAACTGGAGTCCTTTAAGTTGTGTTTTCAGCAAGAAAGGTTATTTCCCTGTGTGAAACCTTTGAAGCTGAAGGCTGTTCAGCTTCATATTTTACAATTGTCTGATTGATGATGAACTTCTGGGATGGTTTCCTAAATGGCTGTACCTCTAGTGTTGTGATTATCTGTGATTTTTGCAGAGAAGTTAATGAGCAGTCCCAGCTATGCCAGGTTTTAATGTGGAATGCAATCAGTAAGTCTTTTGTTAGAGTTTATTGTGCAGTGTTTTGTTCTTGTTTTGTTCACCCACAAGTGTGACACTTTGCAATACCAAGTTTAGAGGGAAGGAGCAAAAGTTCAAGGAACAGAAGCTGGAGTCAAGTAAAAATGAGAAGATGTGCCAAGAGGGATCACTGAGGGGACAGTGTAAGTGTCCAGAGATGTTAGTATCTGCTGATGATCTGTGTAAGCCTAGATGTGTTTATGCAGACAAATGGGGTTTGTTACACAAAGGGTAAAATTAGAACTGGTCCAGAACATCCAAGTGTAATAATAAAAAACCCAGCAGGTCCTTGATATCCAGTGACATTTTTTCAACTAGTAACAAAACAAAAAAGTAAAAGCAAGGTAGAGGGATGGCTGAAGACAATGAGAAAGATCTATTTTACAGGGAATGTTACTTTTGCTAGAAATCAGAGCAATTCTCATGCTCTCTATGCTTGTCATCATGAAAACAGTCATTTAAAAATACATAAACTAAGAGTGATACAAGTATTTTATGGAAAGAGATGCATTTTTCCTTTAATGAAATCTTCGAAATTGAAAAAGAAAATTAAATTGTTCATCTGTCCTTTGGTTAGAAGTGGTGGGGAAAGTTGTGTTAATAAACTTCCAAGTTTCTAAGGATTTGTGCTCTAACACAGGATTTGTGCTGTAACAGCTGCTATGTCTGCTATAGGGTGAGTTCCTGTACAAAACACTCCTCCAGGATTAATGGATACAGCTAGAAGAGACACTTGGAGAAGTTGTCATGAATAATCCTCCAGAAACACCTATGTTAAGCAACAGGGACTTGTAGCTAGGTATGGAGACATCCATGAGAGCCATTGAAAGTCATTCGTTTGCTTGAGAGGAGCAGTTCTCATTTTATTAGTAAGTACTCAATGGTCAGTGACACTCACAGGCCCCCTGATATCCCTGACTGTGCCTTCTGGGCCACAAAACAGGCACAGAAAGTTTGAAATCATGCAGCTGGATCCAACTGTGTCACAACGAAAGGCATCAATTTTCTGCACTGCTGTGTGTAATGGGTTGACTCTGGCCAGATGCCAGGCACCTGCCAATCACTCGCCTCCAGAGCTGGACAGGGGAGAGAAAATGTAATGAAGGAGGGTTCATGTGTTGAGATAAGAACTGGGAGAGATCACTCATCAAATAACATCACGGGCAAAACAGGCTGTAATTAGAGATATGAATTGAATTTATTACACTAACAAAATCAGAGCAGGATACCGAGAAATCTTCCATGGGGCGTGGTCCTTCAAGGACAGGCTGCTCTCTCCATGGGCCTCCCGCGGGGTCACAGCCTCCTCTCAGGCACCCACCTGCTCTGGCATGGGTCTCCTCCATTGGCTGCAGGTGGATCTCTGCATCCCCATGGATCTCCATGGGCTGCAGGGGCACAGCTCTTTCCCCATGGTCTACACCACAGGCTGCAGAGGAATCCCATCTCCAGTGCCTGGAGCACCTCCTGCCCCTCCTTTTCCACTGACCCTGGTGTCTGCAGAGTTGTTCCTCTCACATATTCTCACCCACTCTTCTCTGGCAATTACAACTGCACAATAACTTTTTTTTTCTTTCTTCTTAAATGTGTTATCACAGAGGCATTACCACTATTTCTACTGTCCCAGCCTTGGCCAGTGGCAAGTCTGTCTTTGGAGCTGCCAGGGCTTGTCTCTGCCAGACGTGGTGGAAGCTTCTGGCAGCTTCTCACAGAAGCCACCCCTGCAGCCCCACTGCTACCAAAACCAGGTCATTCAAACCCAATACACTGTCTGAATGGTGTTTAGCAGCCTCTCCACCCCTGGTTATAACTTCATTTATAGAAATGAGCTGTCTCCATCGCCACTTAAACATGATTCAGTTTTGTTTGGTTCATCTGACTTGTTGAAGTTCAAGTAGATCTGTACTTTGTTTTTGCTAGTGAGGAGCTTCAGTGTTATTCCTTTTATTTTGTAGCGGAGAGTCACACAAAACTCAGTTACTTTGTGGCTTTAACAAAAATGTAGAATGTGAGATAGGTGCTCCCCTCTGACTTTGTACTTCTCTAATATATACATCTCTCATGATACAGTAGAGTGGATAGTAAAATGAAATGTCTTTTTCTAAGTAAGCTTAGAAATCAGAGGTGAAAAAATATACACTTAGTAACTCTGCATTAGCTTTAGCAGCAGAGGGATATAATTTATGGATAATACCCCTAAAAGCTCCCATATGTACATGCTGTCCCATTCTCATTACTTTCTAAAGGGTTGGGTGTGCAGATCACTGGCTCAGTTGAACTTTTCTGTCTGTTTTGTTGCCACCATGTTTCTTTGGATATCAGAAATTAATGCTGCCAACAGTCAGGACAGCTCTCCACTATCTGAAGGTGGTTTATTTGGTGATGCCTTTTTGCATCTGGACATACTGTTCCAAACCACCTTCAAGGGATGTTCTTCTTCAAAAATACAGGCTATCAGTTTCACTTCTTACTTCACCTTCAGGAAGAGACCTGTATTGACCCTGAGGCTTTAGAGAAAAAAGAACCATTATTTCCTTTGACTGATCAACTCACTGGGGGTTTGTTTTGTTTTGTTTTGTTTTTTTAATCCCTCAACGTGCCTATTTGATGTCATCAGTTGGGACTGCCTTCTTCCTCTGGAATTTGATTCAAATTCTCCTGTTTTGAAGTTCTTAGTATTTGAGGTTCAAGTTGTGGGTACTGTTCCACTTTTGTACACCCTCTGGTATAATTTAGTAAATCTGTCATTTATGCTCAATATAACAGAGTCATTTAACTGCAGGATCTCATCAGTGCAATTAACCCTGTTCTTTTAAAATGAGGAGCTGATTGTCTTGGCATTGATGGGAGGAGAGAGTGCAGTAAGTGCTGCAGTTTCTGGCCCTTCCAGAGCAGTACTACAGTCAATTGATTATTTTGTTAATTGGTTTTGCATCAGTATCCTGCTGGTTTATTATCATCCAAGTGATTTTATGCATCATGCATAAGTACAAGTATAGTAAAAATCAATACTTGAAACTTTTTTTTTTCCTTGTAAAGATCTTAGCACCCACCTTTGATACATGACCTTCATTCTGCTTGCAACACAGCTAGTAACTTTTTCATTATTTAGTCTTATGCTAGTAAAGTAGATGCTCAGATTCTGATCTGTACTTAATCTTGTATCCTAATGAAAAAGGAATAAATTAATTAAGAATGAAATAAATAAAAGGCTGTTATTGTAGATAAATAAGCCTGTTTTTGAGATGGTAAAATTCATGCTATTTTTGTAAGAAAATCTTGTTTCACTAGGTTCTAATAAATATCATACTTCACAGGTTTGAATCATTTAGTGACTGTCATCAAAAGCCTGAGTCCTGTGAATGCTGATTTTTCTGCTTCAGTTAGAGAAACAAGGATTTAAATGCTAGTATGAGGTTGCATTGTGTGTGGGACTGAGGGCTGGGTTTCAGATCTGAATGTCACAGAAGCAGATGGGATTATGAACGTTACAGGATGAGAATGTTTCCCAGTACTTTTCTACTGTTGGACATGCAGACGTTTTCTCTCTTGCGTGTGTTTTTGAAACCATGATGTGGTACCTAACGCCTTTATATTACTGATGTCTGGGGGAGGCCCACTCTTCTTTCAGAAGAAAAGCATGAAATAGAAGCAGAATCAGATGCAGTCAGTCCCTCTCCTGATCTAGACTAGGTATGAAAGCAGAAATTTCCTTCTTGGAAAAAAAAGCATTTTTCTCCAGTTGGCAAGAAGACAAGGATTTTGCTGAATCATCTGTGTGCAACCCTAAATGGGCAGTTTTCCACCCAGATAACTGGATTTGCATTATCATTTTCCAAGTTTGTTCTTTGGGGATCTTTTTTTCTGGAGTATATGGATGTTACCTGTTCTTGGGTTCATTGCTTTCTAAACACATCTTTGTGAGGAGAAAGGCAAGTTCGTACATTGTGCTGGTTAAGATCATGCTACAAGACAACTAACTGAAGCAATTTGTAGCTCATGGAAAAAGTTACCAAAACCTTTTCCAAAACTTTCAACTCTTTTTTTGGCAAAAATGCCTAATCTTTTCCGGATCCAATTGTATGACATACTGTCATTTGCAAATATGAGGAAACCCCCTGTGTTTTTGTGGTGAAAAAGAGGTCCCAGAATTTCTGAGACTGTTCTGTCTGTGGAAGGTGACATCCTGTATGCCCTTTCTCCAAACATTCAGAAAACAGCCTGCAGAGTGGTTTCAGTTCAGTGAAGATTATGCTTCTTTGAGGGGTGTCTTTCCTTGTCTCAGGAAATTATAATGTTATACAAAGAATACATTATGTTGTATTGTGAAGATGGAACAAATCAGACAAACAAGATGATACTGAAGACGGAAGACAGCCTGTGTTATTTCTGCAAATTGCTCTCCCTCTTCCTCCCTGTTGTCTTAAAAGACAAGCCAGGGCTCCCCAGCATTGCTTTTTGATTAGTAGAAATCCTTTTGTACTTAATCCTAGTACAGTGCCTTAATGCAGGCAGGTCCTGCAGAGCCAGCAAGCTTACATGGGAGCACAAAAGCCTGAAATCATTTTCTCTGGCATCCTTCTGAATGAGGCTTGTCTTCTGTTCCTAATTATGTTCTGTGATGACAGCTTGGAGTTTGCAGTGGCAAGCAGAGAGGCAGGGGTGACACTGGGGAAGGGGGAGGTGGAATGACAGGTGATTGCTCTGTCTCCATGGCATCACTGAGCTTTATCTTAGAGCTGTCAAACACCGCTTTCTTTACTGTGTACAGTGACCCGGTGCCACAAAGTGTACGTCGTATGGGTCCTGCTTAGCCACTGTCCTCTTACCAGGTTGTTTCATGTTTGGTTTTTTCTTTACTTTCAATCCGTTCCACTTTTAATGAACCCGCACCAATATTAGGAACACACATATAAATGAAAGCACCAGTTCAGTATTTTACCGTTTGGTGCCTTCAGTTAAGGAGTTAAAATTCATACAAGTATATTGTTAGAAACCTTTGACACTGCCTTTTCAGGCCGTGCTGTGCCCGCTCCTGCTCGTTGTGAATGCGTATTAGGTTTTCGGGGTTATAATGAAACAATATAGCTGTGAGGAAAACAACTTTTAGCCCCCATCAGTTAGATCCCAATTTCATCTCTGTCTTAGACACCTAACTGAGCACTGCCTTTTATGCTCATGCTTTAATTAACTGAGACAGAAAGATGCCTCCAAGAATGATTCAGCTGCCCTACGATCTGATTGAACCTTTGGATGAATTTCTCCTCTGCTGATTTTGACTGACACTGTATATATAAAGTTGCTATGACACAGCAGTGTAACTCATATGTATGCATCTTTAATATGAAATGCCAAAGTCATATATGTGGCAGTGGTTCTCTGAGTTATTAGTTTTATTTAATAACCATGGATTCTTTTCAAGAACACACCCAAGTAGACGTTAAGGGTCTTACTGCCTTCTTGCTGCACCTAAACATGTACTTAATGGTTTTAAGCATTCCTCTTTGATCAAGAAGGCTAGGTTGGGGTTTTTTTGGGATTTTTTTTTTTTTACAATTAAATTTTGGTACTCTTCATGCAATCTTGTTTCCAGGTGTTAGGCTGAAGAGTACAAAATGAGTATGCCAAACTTGACAGCACTTTTGCAGGCTCTGTGAATATGTTAGTACATGTTACAACTCCAGTTACAACCACTGAGTGGTCTCCTTTAGGAATGCTCTTTTACATGGGTAACAATCAGGTGATTATGGTCTGACATTTGAAGTTCCTGCCTCCAAAGATATTTGCATATTTAACTTTACATATATTCTACAGTGCTTCCTTAAATGTGGATTTGTGGTGCATAAAGAAAAGGGTTTCTAAAAAACTGTGACAACTTGTGTTTTATAACCTGTATTTTCATATCTTATACTCCACCCAGTGTGGTCAGTTTAGTGGCTTTTTTTGCCATATAGTTTCTCTTGCCAGTATATTTATTTATCACATATTTATTGCAAGGATAGTCCATGAAAGTAGATCACTTTGCAAGACATTTTTGAGAGCTTCAGAGGTATGATGAAAGGTCACAACACCAGATTTTCTTCTCCCAGAAAATTTCTTTGGCAGTGTCCCATCCCACTGTAAAAAGGGGAGTCGGGGGGATTCTTTTTGATAGATTTCTCAGATGAAAACAAAGCACAAACACAGCAATATTGTATCTGAGAACTGTTTATTGACAAAGAAGGGCACAGAGCCAGCAGTGTGCTCTGGTGGCCAAGAAGGCCAAGGGCATCCTGGCCGGTACCAGGAACAGTGTGGCCAGCAGGACCCCATTCATTCTCCCCCTGTACTCAGCACTGGTGAGGCCGCACCTCGAGTGCTGTGTCCAGTTCTGGGCCCCTCAGTTCAGGAAGGACGTTGAGACGCTTGAGCGCGTCCAGAGGAGGCAATGAGGCGGGTGAGGGGCTTGGAGCACAAGCCCTGTGAGGAACGACTGAGGGAGCTGGGGATGTTTAGCCTGGAGAAAAAGAGACTCAGAGGTGACCTTATCACTGTCTACAACTTCCTGAAAGGTGGCTGTAGTCAGGTGGGGGTTGGTCTCTTTCTCCAGGCAGCAACTGACAGAACCAGAGGACACAGTCTCAAACTGCGCCAGGCGAAATTTAGGTTGGATATTAGGAAAAGGTTTCTTAGAGAAAGAGTAATAAAGTATTGCAATGGTCTGCTTGGGGAGGTGCTGGATTCACCATCTCTGGATGTGTTTAAGACAAGACTGGATGTGGCACTCGGTGCCATGGTTTAGTTATTAAGGTTGGGTTGGACTCGACGATCTTGGAGGTCTCTTCTAGCCTAGTGATTCTGTGATTCTGTGAAGTGTTCCTACCAAAGGGGCACAGAAAAGAGAAAAGAGGGAAAAAGAGACCAAGAAAGAAACAGAACACCGGGACAGATCGTTACTGCAAGAACCCCGGGCGCTCTGTCGGCGTCAGCTCGGCAGATGGAGCGTGCGTGCTGCGAGCTGCGATGGGTCTGCGTGGCCCCCGTGGCGGGCTGGCCGTGATTTCCAAGCAGCAGCGGGCTGCGTGTCCCTTCCGTCGGCGGAGGGCAGGCAGCCGCAGCCGCGGGCGCAGTGCCGGCGCAGCTGCGCGCTCTCGGGGCTGGGGCGCGGCGGTGCCTGCGGGCCGGCTGGAGACAGCGCCTGCCCCGTCAGAGAAACAGCGCAGCGCCAGGTTGGTGCGCCGACAAGCTGCTTCGGGGCAAGCGGCGAAGCAGGGCAGGACAGGCGCGGACAGCGAAGAAGCAGGACTGCAGGGAGAAAAAGGTGTTGAAGAGGGCTGCAGTATGATATTGGCTTTCGCATTTATATATTAGTTTTTGAATTAATCATAAGTATTCAGATATAATATCATGTGTGCCTTTATTTAGCTGTTTGTCGGTATAACAAAATCTGTAAGTTTAAGTATGTGCGGCATAGTTTATAGGAATGGTAGTAGGGTGAATATACTATATTATAGGCCTTAGCTGAACACTAAGTGGTTTTAGAATACCTCTATGTAACCAGACAAATGGTGTAAAGTGATCATGTTGTTCCCCTTCTCCTTCGACTGAATCCTCCAAGTGATAAGATAACTGTGACATAAACCGGAGCACCGGAGGACAATTAGAATATACTGTGTTAAATTTAAGGAGGACTTAGTAAATCCTTATCAGAGGACGTGAAACAGCAGGATGGAGACACAAGAAGAAATAAAATATATTGACCTGACACACAGGATGTCATGTAGATAAGCCGGAGTGTGAAGAAGCCAAACAAAGGAGTTCCCAAAACATCAGAAAGTTCGCAAGAATGTTTGAATAATGTATGAAACACATGAACATGCATGTACCGCAGCGATGTGACTGTATAAAGATAACACTGTCGGTATATACCGGTGTATTCTTTGGCTGTTCGCCAGGAGCACCCCAGCGCTGGACTTTTGTCTCTTATTTTATCCCTTATTAAACTTTACCAAAAATTCTTTATCTTGAACTGTTTCTTACAAAGGTGAGGGAGGGAGGGAGCCAAGCTAACCCTTCAGGCGAGCCCCCGCTCCTTGCAAGAAACCCAGAGGAAAAAAAATGGCCCCCGGTTGTGCCGCAGGCTTTTATGATAAAAGCTTTGACTGCTTTTACCTGCTAAAACTCTTCCCATAGCCCGATTACCCGGGCATCCGGGGCTCTGCTCTGCCGGCAAATGGGAGCTTGCTTGCTTGCTTGAAAGTGGAAGCTTTCTCTACCTTGGTTGGCTGCCAGGCGAAGTTCCCTGGGGCACGGGGCTGCCAGCACCTATACAGCCTCTATGGGAATCCTTCACCTCATGTATAACGTTGAGGCATAAATATTCAGATTAGTCCCTCTCAGGCAGGAAAGGCTGTCTAATAACTTGATAATGCCCTGGAGAAAAATCTGAAAAAGTAGCAGTGTGGTTGAAACTTGCATCCTCATTTTACCAAATATCTATAGCTTAGAGCTGTGTCATATTTGGAATTAGTTAAATAATTTTAGTTTAGATTTTGGTGGCCACTTAAAATAAAACTGCGGCAAGAAGACCAATGATAATAATGATGCCCAGAGGGGGGCTCGCCCTTATGCTGATTGTTTGGTTTCTAAAACATGTTCAAGCTGAGCTTTTCTCCAGATAGGACACTCTGGGGGAGTCTCTTCCCCTCACAGCTGTTGCAGTAGTCCTGGAGCTTTCTCTCTCTTTGAAAATTCTGACTGGAATCAGTCCCTGTTTTAGAAGTTGCAAATGAATGACAAAAACACAAATAGTGTATTTTAATAACCCTTATCTCTCATGAAAACAAGTCTAAAAAGAGCTTTTTATGTGTGTCAAGAATGCTGAGCTAAAGAAAAAGAGCTTTTTATGTGTGTCAAGAATGCTGAGCTAAAGATGTAAAAATTAACCCTTCCAGGTAAGGACAGCTGTGCAACAGGAGGGCTTCATCAGAAGGAAGCGAGGATACAGAGACATCAATGACATTGACATCAACATGAATGATCCTTTATTTACAAAGCAGTGGTACCTGGTAAGTTTTGAGAGAAAATCACAGTAATCATAACTCAGTAGTTGGCATTTAAGCCATTCTGTGTGGTTGCAGCATTTTCCAACAGTTCTTTCCAAATGCAGGACTTGGGGATGGATCCAGGGCTTTGTTGTGTTGGTTTTAATTTTTCCCCTTTTATATTGGGAAGATCCAGCACATTTCAAGAGATAAATTTCATTTCAGTCAATGGAAAGATCCTTAGAAGGCTTGAAAGAGAACAGTATTGATGTTCTGTGGGCATTGCTGGTGTGCAGATGTGACCCCTAGAACTGCATATGAATCATGTCTTTGAGATGCTGCCAGGTAAAATATTGTTATGGAATTATAACAAAAGATTATAATGTATTTGCTAGCAAAAGTTGAGGCTTTTCTTTTCTTATGGAAATGTGAATATCATTTCTTTTGTTGAAAACAACAGCTGAAAACTGATGAATTTTGGCTTAAGCTAATGTCAAAGGAAATTCATACTTTGCTAAATTGTTTCAGTTTTTCTGTGTCGTATTTTTATAGGGAGAAGCCTTTAGTCATAAAAGAAAAGTTGTATTTTTACTTTGAAGTGAAATGATTTTTTTATTTAAAAGGTTGATAAAATAATTCTGGTCAGTTTTATTGTTGCAGCATAATTATGATGAAATACTCAGTAAGTGCAGTACTGCCATGTTAACTTAAGAAGGGTATTTTTGCTTAAGAGTAATGTTTCTTCCTCTTAATCCATTTCTTACGTTTCATAAATCCATCCGATATGGCTGCAGTTTTTTTCCTATGGCATGAGTTTTCAAATGAATGGGCGCGCATTAGCATGGATGGGATTTTATCCTTGATGAGTCGATAAACTAAAGTGAGGATTAATTCACTTATTTTCTGGCAGTGATAAATTAACAAAAATTTAGGAAGCTGTACAGTAGACCCTTGCTTTCAAGCAGAAAGTATTTCCTGCTTATAAAAAAGTTCTCTGTAAAATCAATTGGTCTAACTTTTTTCCTGGATTGACCCACTGGCCTGACATATTAAGTAGAAAAGAAGTCCTTTTTTGAGGTCCAAAAGATTCAGTGTTTAACCAAATCTTATAAACCACAAAAAATTGAATTTTGCCAGTGTTGGTTTTTTTCAGGTTTTTTCTTTTTTTTACAGCTGCATCATAGCAATACATATGATTATGGACATATGCGTACTCCAGAAACATGTGGAACATATTTTCTGTACCAAAGATACATGCAGAGACATAAAGGAAAAACCAGTGGCTGTGGAAATATGCTAGTCAAGTAAAAAAAGCTATTTTTCTTTTTCACTGATGTATTAGATTAACACTGGTCAAGCAGATGGGACTCCTGGACTTGACCTTAATGTAGCTGAAGCATGGGAGCTGGGATACACAGGGAAGGGAGTAACCATAGGAATTATGGATGATGGTAAGTGAAGACTGAGTGCTAATCTTAATACTTTTAAGTAGACTCTTTTCATGTAATTGAAGTAAAAAAAAATTAAAAAGTAACAATTGATTGCTTGTAGTGGTGAGACTACCAGCCTCCATAAATACTTTGAGACCTTCAGGGAAAATATGATACAAAGATAGGGGTACTGAAGCATGGATATCCAAGCATTAGAAGTAGTTTGCAGTTATCGCTCAGATATCTTCCAGGGCACACCGTAATGGCCATTAAACCTAAGGAAAAACTGCCTTTGACTTCAGCAGGCACTGGCTGGAAGAGGTAATTGCTGTGCAAAAAATATTTAAGAAAATGTTTTTTGTATTACATTATTTTCAAAGTCATTCTTGATAGCTGAAATAATTAAACACTTTCATGCTGAATGTCAGTAAAGATCTGTGTATTAGATATATTGCTAGTTTCAGACTAAGTACAGGAAAGATGAAGATAAAAGGTACAGTTGAAGTTACAACTCTTCTACTTATGGGTTCTTGCTGACGTACAGGAATTCCATGCAGTCTCTCAACTCTCTTCTTTGGAATAAATTTTGAATATTTTCCTTTAATGGGGCTGAATAATATTAAAAATAAATAAAATATTTGTACCCACATATGTTTTCTAGGGTCAACCAGGATCTGTCCTTACTTATTTCTATTCCTCACCTGCTTACTCCTATGGCAAGGTTTTTGTGGAAGTAAGAAAGTAAACTCAGACATCTGGATATTAGGAAGAAATTCTTTGCTATGAGGGTGGTGAGATGCTGTAACAGGTTGTCAAGGGAAGTTGTGGCAGTGTGTAAGGCCAGGTTGGATAAGGCCTTGAGCTACCTCATCTGTGTATTGATGAAAGGTCAATCTCATCTGAGACATAATCTCTTGAGTCACAATTTCACTGATCTCACAGAGGCAGGACTTGGCTTTCAGATTAGCACGGCATGACTGTGATGGGAACAATGGCAAACTATTTGAGCTTTGCATCAATAAAACTGGTGGTCTGTCAGATACAGCTTTTAGAGAAGGGAGTAGTTTGCCTTATCATTTGTTTCTAGTAACTCTAAAAGAAGAGGACCTGAATAAGAGGATTCTTCATAGAGATTTTTATTGTCCATCTACCATTTGGATCAGTAACAAGGGTCTCCTAATGCAAATCTACTGTTAAGGACCCTACAAAATGAGAAGTAATCTTTTCACCAGAATAACTATGATAATATGGCATTCTCCTTGAAAATAAAATAGAGCATGTAATGGTGAGGTGGTTGGAAAAACAGTATAGAGTGGTGAAGATGAGAATGTAGTGTGAGATTGGTGGCCATTTCTTTGTATGTTTTAACTGGCTATGTAATGGGTCATATTAACCCAGCAGAGTGTTACACCATCTGCTGGAATTCCTACATTTGCCATGTGTAGAAAGGTGCCATGCAATAGAATGAGTATATTACACACCAGTGCTCTGTTAGAATCTTTAGCATGCCACCAAAATGTGGAGCCTATAAACAGACATTTGCTAAAATGGTTTAATCCAATATTAAAAGTTCTCTTTCATACATACAATCTGAATGCCTTAGTGATCACCCCAAGTCTACTCTAGGTAATTTTTTACTTAGTTTACAGTGGTTAAAAATACTAGTTTTTCTATCCTGTACTGATCCAGTGCTTATCAATCTTGTTAGTTTTGGTATGCTTTGAGATGACAAAACTCATACAAAGATAAATTGTGATTTACGCTAATCCTTATAAGTAAATATGATCTGTCTACAAAACAGTAAACTTCATCATTCAGCTCACTTTTTCAACTGGCATCTGGATTTTGACAAAAATGATTGAAAAGTCCTCATTTAAAAACTGGAATCTCTCCTCAATCAGTTGCATTATTCACCATGAATATTTCCAAGGAATCTTGTTTTGTGATTATTAGAAAAGCTTTTTTTGAAACTCTTAACCTTCAGTTTCTGTTCTGTCATTGTCTTATTGCAGGAATTGATTATCTGCATCCAGATCTTGCATCAAACTACGTAAGTTCATGCTGACCTTTTCTGTAAGATGTGGATTTTCTTATTATAGTCCTTCTGTTACAAAATTTTAAATAGGGAGTAGAACAGCAGTACACCTGGACTCCTGATCTTAGTGATGATATATTTTCCATTGAAAGAAGCAGACTGAAAATGGGATTGCCTGTGCAAGGAATGGAAACGTGACAAGGCTCTTTGTGAAGGAATGGTGGTCCTGTGTCACATTAAATAAGCTGCAAATTGCAATATTGGATTTAGGACAGAAATGAGTAACCTGTGAATTGACTTTAAGTTCTGCTATTAAGATGCAGAATGCCCCTATCATTTGGATAGCCAGAGAGCTGTGGGCTGTGACAAGGCATGTATTAACCTTTGAAACCTCCAGGAACAGTTTAATTCCTTTATAACAGGTGTTTTGATCCAGTGCTTCAAAGCATATGCAGGGAAGGTTGTGTATTCTCTGCACACACTGTACAAATTGATTGTTCCTCAAATGTACCTCAGGATTCAGACTTTTGGACTAGAGGGTTTTTGCATTTCTTAACACTTAGTCTCTCTCCAACCCTCCATTGTCACTAGCACTCCTATCTCCAGGTGCCTTCAGGTCCCTTCCTGAGGGCAGCCCAGGCTGCTTCAGCTGAGCAATGTACTTTAGTTTGCAATTGCAATCAAATGAAAAGAGGAACAAAGTGAGCTGGAGATTTGGGGAAAAATATCAGCCACTTGGATAGAACAGCTCCAAAATGAGAAAGACATTTTTACATATGTGCAGTTTGGAAAATAATAACACATAGGATGAAAACATATCTGTGTTGGAAGTAGCAAAGTACATTTGGTAGCTAATAAGTGGATATAGAAGGTGTATAGAAGGCTTTGGAGAAGGAATTTGGGAAACAGCTGTCCACAGAATGCAGATTAGCCAGTTTCACTCCTTACGAACTGGTTTAATAGCTTGATAGCAGCTAATTAATCCCTGCGCCCTGACTGCAGAATTCTCTCCCAAGTGAAATAACTCAGTAGGATGTTCCCATAAATTGATAGAAATAAAGAAATTTGTAAGAGGCAGCCTTTTTCTTTGCAGGAATTGTGCTCTGTGTATGTTTGAGCATGTGATGTGGGCAAAGCACATGCTCTACACTCACTTTTCAGCACCAAGTGTGGACAAAGTATGTGGGAATATTCTGTTACTAAAAATCATGTTTCAAATAAAGAAGCAAGAAGTCTACACAATATACCTGATATTACAGTTCTGTTGTTAACAGTGAATCTAGGATCATGCCCAGAAACCGAAACTAGATTCTGCTGTAATACAGAATTTTCTCTTTTAATTCCAAAATATTTTCTGTTTGATGGATAAATATTTGTCAGGTTTAGCAGAAATATATTGGTTTTAGAGTGGCAGTAGTGAGTATTGTGGAAATAAATGGAAAATGACACAGAGAAGGACAATGCACAAACATGATGGTACAAATCCTGAAATAATGGAGCTGGAGAGAAATCTGAAAGTTGAGATAAGGGATACTGGGATGAAAATTGGAAAGAAAAGCTGTCTGGGCATGGGTCAGCGCCACTGTTGTCCCGGGGACGGCCAAGGAGCAAGCAACATAAGACGTCAGAACACAAGACCAGTCCTACTACTTTTATTACAAATAACGTGCCTTTTATAACGCATTGCACACAGGTATCACACCACTGGTTAAAAGGATGAACACTCTTTAAAGCTATTGGCTAACTAAGAATAACTCTGTTTTTCTAACGCTCTTTTATACAAAACACCAGCTGCAAGATTGTTTGCATTTCCCACTTAGTGAGTTTGCGTAACAAACTTAACAGAAACAGGAGAAAGTTTTCTCTCTGCTGCAAACATGCCTGAGTTTCTCTACTCAGGCTTTTGCTGGCATCCACAGGTCAGCAAACCTTTAATGGCAGTCGTGGAAGACTTGTGAGGAGACTGGCTTTGAAAGGAGGATCTGAAAAGATTTGTGCAGGAGTGACTTTGACCAAGTGAGGAGAGGTTCTGTAGTGTAGCAGTGATCAGGCTGTGGAGGAAAAAGAGAAGATTAGCTGTCTAATACAAAACACAGAAGCAAATGACTGGTTGGTAAGACAGTCATTAAAGGAGCAGCAGAAATCCCATCTGAAAGATCTTGAAAGAGATAAGACCTGCAGGGTTTAATACTGAAATTCAAAAATAGGACTTATCACATGAGGTCTATGGTCCTAGGCTGTCACAGTGCCGTGTCTGAGAGATGGCTGGTTAAGGACAAGGTTGTCTCTTCCTGCTGCTAAAACCTGCCATCACCTCTCTTGCCCAACCACAGCAGAGTTAGCGCAGGGCTTGGTTCACCTGTACTTTGCCTCTCTCTGCGAGGCTGCAAGGGCCTCCTGGAGCCCCAAGAGTTCCTGCTCTGGCAGCATCTTCTGTCTCTCAGAGGCCACAGGGGCCTTTTTCCCAGTAGGTAGTAATTTGAGCATGAACTAAAGACGGTGACCTAAATTCTGCTGAAGAAAAGATCAGTTTAGATGTAAAAACACAGTGAAACGAGTCTCTTAAGGAGTGAGTTGTTAACCCGCTTCAGGTTGGCATAGCAGTTAGAATAATCTTTGCACAACTCCTGCATCACATTCTTGGTGTTTCACTATATCTCCACTTTGGGGCAGATTTCTCTGAAGCTCTGTTGTTTATTTTTAGGAAATAAAAAGCTTCTCAATTGTATTAAAGCCTGCATACCCTGACAGTGTCTGTACGTCTTGCTTGCAAAATTGGGAGCAATTAGAAAGTCTCTCAAAGGTGGTAGGTTTGGCAGTTGAGCATTTTCAAGTGTAAAACCTTGGCCCTGGTTTCTCAGTTTAATTTGGCTTTTATGATTTTGACTTTCTGGTTTTCTTACTTGAATAGTTTAATGGAGGTTAGCACTTAGATGAAATGCAGGGTCAGGGAAGAGAAAGATCTTTCGAAAGAAGAAAACTTTGTATTTTCTCTTAAAACTGCTGAACTCTGACCTATCATATGGAGTGTACTTCCATCCCTATTTTTCTTTGTAGTTTTTTAAGATTTACTGCTTGAATCATCCATTTCTGGTTTTAATGCTCTTTATATACATGGGAAGACATATGCCTGCTCATGGTGTGGGTGGACTGCTCTCCCAGCATTGCCTCCCGGCTTACTGCAGTATAGCTACTTGCTTTTCTGGGATCAGGGGCTTATGGCAAAGCTGGAATTTTCCATTCTACACTGTGAATGCAGAGAAACTCATTGTCAAATGATCTGTATTTTCTTCCAAGCCTTGGCAATCCTGTAGGAAACCTTGGAAACCTTCAGGAAATTATTTTTTTCACTGCAAAGAGAGCCCTTCATTATGAACTGATAATTAAAAAGCTAGGGCCTAATGCACACCATGGTTTGCTTTCAAATCATAATGTACATATAAACCCAGCAATTTTCAGGACTGACTTCTCCAAGATACAGCATCTGAGTGAGAAAGAAAAATCAAGTTACAGAGGCTGCATCTGAGATATGTCTAATAAAAAGGGAAAAAAACAGCTGTTGGGGATGGACATAGCAGACTATTTTAAAGAAAAGACTAAGCAAATGGAGATTTGTTGTGCCACAAACAAACATAAGCTGAACTCTTTCTGATACCAGTTTTTTATTTTATCCTTATTGGTATTTTATCCTTGGCCACTGTCTGCTGGTGAAGGTCAGTGTAGCAGCATTATCCCACTTAGAGCAGCAGAGAGCTGATCATCTCCTGTAAGTGGGTTTGTTCCCGATTAATGGTAGTTAGAAAAATCAGGGTCCCACCAAGAGACTCGGGCCAGGAGTAAAAAATTGCTGGTTTCAGTGTCTGAACTCTGCCTGAAGCTGAAAGCTTGTTTCTAAAAACCTAGGGAGAGAGAGAGAACAAGACAAACACTCTAGGAAAACTGGAGGTGACTCTGTGAATAGGTAATTTTCACAAAGTATTGATACATGTAGAATGAGAATCAATCAGCAGTTCTTAGTAATGGATTGCAATTTAAAAGATTTTGAACTCTGTAGAATTGCACAGATGTAACATGTGCAAACAAGCATCAGCCTCAGCAGTGCTTCATTGCTGGCCTTCCCCAAACCTCCTCTCTTTTTTTCTCAGTACTATGAGTCTTTATGGTGCAGCCTTATCTTCCAAGGTCCTTGCCAGCTCTCACTCAAACCGTAGGCAGGAAAGGCCCTAAGTAAGGAATGGAGGAAGACTTTTTGGATTTACCTCATGGTTAGTCAGAGTTTCCTGGCATCTACCATTTCTCATTCAGATGTGAACAGCAGGTGGTCTTACCTGTCTTCTCTTTCCACTTTGTCATCATCTCCAAACACAAAGCAGTCTCTCATAACTTTTGATAACTTGTCTCCAGCCGATACCATAATGGCTCACCCCACCTTGCTGAGAGTGGGAGCATATTTTTGGAATAATTATCTTATCACATAAGCACTGAAGCAGGGAAATGTTCCACTTCTGTTCTGAGCTGCATTTGCCATTGTTTGCTAAAGGAACAAAAACATCATTGAATAATCTTTACAGCCACAGAAGGAATAAGAAATAGTACAGGCAATAAATTTAACACTGCAATATGTGCAGCAAAGCATAGCAACAGCAGGAAGGATCTTCTTACTTTTAGAAACTCTGTTTTTCCTTCATTACCATGAATTTCTGAGTATGCTTTGTCCTCCCTGCATGCCACAGAAAGGACCAGCAAATTGTGCTGGCAGCCATGAGCCTGCTTGTAGTGATTTACCAGTACAAACCATCAGTATCTCCACTAAAAATCTCTGGGGCCGAGTTGTGGGATTTTGTGGAGCTGACAAAGCTCCACTGACATTTATTGATCCACACTGCTTTGGCCTTGGTGACCCAACACCCCCCACACCCTGAAATCCCAGCTGATTTTTTTGCCTGAATCCAGTAGAGTCCACATATAACTGGTGGGGAGAAAAATGTTACCCTTCCAAGAGCAAAATTTGTTGGAAATACTCTGAAGACATTGAAAAGCTCCCAGTGTCTCTGCACTTAATATGAACCCAGGGAATGCTCAGGGATCATAAAGCCAAACCATAGGAGAGTCAGGTTTATACTGGCCTAGTGTCAGGGAATGATTTCAGGCAGCTTTATGAGATCTGATTCCCATGGCACGATTTTCAGAAGACCCTGAGACAGTTACATTGCATTTCCTACTGCATTTCAAAGGGTTATTGAGCACATGCACTAGACACTTCATTTCAATAAACCTTTGCTTCTCATACATTAAAGATATTTTGTGGGCAAACTCTATGTGCTGACCATCATTGCTAGCATCTATTTTTAATTGTAATGTTAAAAAAGTATTTATTATAAAAAAATAAAGAACAGAATAAACTTGTTTCAGCACATCACTTATTAGATTTGGGCTTTGTTGGTTTCTTTTGGGTTTTTTGGTGTTGCTTTTTAGTTGGGTTACTGCTAATAGGTTTTCTAAAATAAACAGTAGCATAAAACCTAAAAATTATCAACCAAACCCTGGGATAAATTCACAGTATACTCTGCTAGCACTGAAAATTCAGTTAGCACACTGATGGATGAAGGCTGTTGATGAAATTTCTGGCACAATCTGCTTCAAGAAATTGCTGAGGCAGAATGAAGCCTCTCTTGTCAGGATGGAAGGATGGATCAAATGTTTAAATGTGAGGCTGACTGATGCCTTAGCAATCAAAACTGGTGGCCTTCTGTTGGGCTGTTTATGCTGCTCAGGTGGCTTCTGGCAGCTCAGGGGCTGATTTTAGCATTTAGACTGTGATTACTCAGGACATGCATGACAATGATCCTTCACTGGCAAAAATTAGAAGTTACTGGGGAAACAATGACATTCTCTCTTTCAGACGTGGCTATTTTTTCTGTTATTCTATGCAGGATCAGCTTCTGGGCTCACTTCTATGTTCTGTGCAATCTGGTTTTTTTTTTCTTGGAACATATTAAAGGCTAAAAAAGAGATGATGCCTTCTCTGATCATATCAACCAGGCATATAAGGTTCTCAGTGTACCTGGAGGGGTGTCCTGAATTAGTCACACACAGAAAATGCTTCAAATATCGAAAAACATAATGGGCTCCTACAAACAGTCCTTTCCTGCTCCCAGCAGTAACTGTTGTTAAAATTACGTGTCCCTGGTGCTCGTGTATTAAGGTGTAAATAAGATGACTGTACAGTTCCTCTACTCTGTACCTTATTGCTGCTTAACATGAACACTGCCAAGGGGGGAGAGAAGCCTGTGTAAAGGAGATGTCAGGGTCTTCCTGTTTAATGAAAGGTAAAAATTTTCTGTAATTGTAATCGCTAGCTTTCAACTCAATCGAAAAAACGGAACAGCAAAAAGAATTTAAAGGCTGTTTCTCCTCTGGATTATTTCATATGGCCAGAGGGCACAGAGAGAAGCTTCTTCTGCAAAGGAGGCTGCAACTTGTCAGGGAGGTGTGATGCCTTAAGGAGAGATGATTTATGTCACAGAGCTATGTTTACAGCTGAAGACTGGATTTCTTCCACTGAAAATTGTTATGTGAATGGCTTTGCTAAAGCCCATTTTAAGAAATCTGGACCCTGAATGCTTGACAAGACCTGGGGCTTGGTGCTTAGTACCATCCATGCAGCTGGAGTTTGCACCACTCCACTGATGTTGGCCTCTCCAGGGGGATGCACTGATTCATGCTGGCTATAAAATAGCCTCAAAACACCGTTCCTTTAGAATCAAAAGGTACTCACATATTGTAGTTGCATTTGCTTGAGATTATTTTCAGATCAATGTATGCTGCAAAAAGTTCCAGCTTTATTCTATATTAGAACCACCTGAAAGGGGTAATTTTCAAGTTAAATGCATGCCTGGTGTGCAAGCAGTGTGAGGTGGTGCCAAAGATACTCACTTTGCAAGCTAACAACCACTCATTGTCCGCAGCATTTATTTTTCTCTATAATCAGTGCACTTAATCAGTTGCACACTGAGAAAGTGCAAGGTGGCTAATCACTTGAATCGTAAAGCACTAGTATTAATTTTCACTTAAGGCATCATCTATGGAAAGTAAATTAAGATTGTCGAAATGAGAAATGCACAAGGATGAAAGAGTAGATGACATTTTTGCACAAGTTCTGGCTGGTGCTTTTGGAATTGGCTTGTGCCTCTCTCTAGGGTTTCTCCAAGTAAGCCTTTTTATAAAATTAAAGTGTCCATGGGAAAATGAAAGTGAAATATTTTTATTTTGGATCAGTTCAACCTAATTTTAAATATTTGACATCCAGAGTGTGCTGAATTAAAACAGCAGCAACAAAATCCCACTCTCGTGCATGGTGCACTTGGGAGAAGAGTGTCAGACACATGGTACCCTGGAGGCAATGAACACCACATAATTTTAAAACCAAATTCAACAAATTGAAGAAAAGAACTTTCCCCAAAATGAAAATAATACATTTTGCATTGTAAATGGCCCAAACAATTTTTTTAAAGATTTTTCCATTTGAAAGGCTTTGTTTCCTCTTTCTCAAAGAATAGTTATTTTAGCTGCTGATATTGTTTAAGACCCTAACCAGTGTGGAAATCCCTGAATATCCATCAACATTTAAACGCAACTTAATTAAAATTCATGCTGTAGTTATTTTTGGTTACCAAGGTATCACGAGGGAAGTCTGAATTAGATTGTGCGTGTGGAGAACACTATTGCCTCACAAAGCTTCATCAAAATTTGATGGGGTTTAGGGAGTTTCTTGGGTCCAGTGGTGATTTTGGCAAGGAAAGTCACAAACCCACTCTTAACTACTGGACTTCCAATGGTTTTTAAAAGGAGAGTTTTTGGCCAAGCCCTCTGGATAAGCCAGTCTTGCAAAGCAAAGGAGGATGGTAGGGGTCCCGGGATTCACAAGTAATGCCCTTTCTTTTGTGAAATCAAAACGGCCTAAATATAGTAAATAAAGCTACAGATGATCTCCAATACTTTAAACACCTTTCCTTCACTGTACCTGTAAATTAATTTGGTTAATTTGAAATTAATTCAATCTTTTCTGTCCTGGCACTTCTTCTTGGCATGGTTGTTTGCTTTGCATTGTTTGATTTTAGTTGTATGCATTTATGTTCTCCATATTAATATTTTACTTCTTGGCAACTATGGTGGTTAAGATATTTTTAAACTCCTGCCTTATTTCAGGTTGCTTTGATTTAAGTGTAACGTTCTTCATTTCCGTTTCATTCCCAATAGAAGCAATACTTATAATGAACATCTCTTACCAGGGAACAGAATAGCAGTGCACAATGTCTAATAAAATACTGACCACATTGAAGTCAATGCTTTTTTTTGTGTTAAAATCAGCAATTTGACAGATATAAATAGCAGGTTTTTAATGTTTGTTCTACTGTGCATTGCCTTTTTTTTTTAAGGATTACAGTAAGAGGCAGAGACTTCAGCAGAGCAAATAATGACGTGGAAACATGACAGCCTGGGATAACATGTTTTCCTGTGGAACAGGAGCTTGTATTTGAAGAAACTTTGGCTACTTCCAGTACTGTATAGCTGTTTGGTGAAACTTAAGTATATATGGTAGTGGATACCTCAGTCACACGTTCCCTGTGCTGTCCTTACTTGTAAGCATTGATGTAGATTGGGAATTGTTGGAAATGTTTTTCAGGCAAATTGTGTTCTGACTTTTGTTATGTGAGGTGAATCTCTCTTTAAATATGTACAAAGATGAGGATGAAGACTGTGCTGTGTTGAAGGACTTCATAATTTCAATGCTAGCACATGTTTTTTAGAATTCCTTCTTGTGAGAAACTGTATCACTTTAATTCAGAGGCACTTAACTCATTTGCAGGATTAGTCAACCATGATACCATGTGTGACAGATGTAGTTGTGAATCTTTCTGTCAGTCATCTAATGATGTCTAGGACACTTCTTAAATTTAAACATCCAGTAGATTTCTGTGAAAACACTAGCTATGATCAAATATACTAATCTTTAACAGAAGAACCTGGAATGATCATGTACTATTTAAAATCTTAAATACTTGAAAAATTTAGTATATGTGTATTTACATGAGTACATTCTGAAGATTCCACCTTTTCTCTCTGTAATTTTGGATTTAGCTGATTCCACATGGAGTAAGCAATGCAAACTTTTTAATTAATGCCAAAGCATCTAAAGTGGTGCATTAAAATCCCTGAGAGCCCAGCATGTCTTGACAGGTATTAGTCACGTTATTAATTCTCTCTTGGGATGCTTATGAGGTTAGCATACAACTGGAATAAAACAATACATCTACAAGACCTTTTAACTCTAAGGATTGTAAATCAAGCTGTGTTTGCTTTTTGTGACAGAAGAAATGTAGGCAATAGTTTGCATTATGTTTTTTGAGTATCTTCTCTGAAATTTTCACCTCCTTTTGCTTCATCTATGATGTCACTTTTATGTGTTCATTCATCTTCCATATTCATGCAATTTAGGTGAAACGTCAGCTGTGTGGTTGTTAACAGTTCTCTTGTCAGCTGAGAAGCCTTTCATGAGACGGAAAATACTAAACCAGTTTTCTATCTTGTCTGCTTTCACTTTCAGTTCCTCTGCATCACCAGACTAGCTTTCCCTGTCCTGCCCTCTCCATAACCCACATGGACCAGGTCTCTCTGTTGTAGGTCACTCCCCAAACCACCTAGGCCACTTTGATTTCCCTCTCTGCAAAGCCACAGTTTGGCTGTTCTGTAGCAATAGGTTGGTGTAGCCTCTAGAAGTGGTCATCTTTAACAACCTGCCATGTTTGTTTTCTGAGTGCCATTGCAACCACTAGTCCAGTATTCCTGCCCTTTGCTGTGAGCATTGCTGATAACTGGTCAATTTTTATGGGCTCTGCGATGTGGGTGCCAGTGCTTGCTGATCATGTGCCACAGCAGGGAAGGGTTGGCTCTCCCAGCATGAGTGACCACTCCTTGCCAGACCATGTCATGCCAAATGACTGGACTTGAAGGACTGCTGTGTTTGTATTGCAGCCTCTGAGCTATAGATTTTCTTACACTCATGGAAAAAAATTCTCCTTTATCCCCCTCATGCCGCTTAAGAGACCTTGATGCTGGGTGTGATCTGGATCTTGCTACGTTTGATGAGAAGAGCCTATGGCAGATTTTGCTAGATGTTGGGCTCATTGGCAGGAGCAAGATGGTTTACCTCCCCTTCCCTTCCTGCTTATCTCTCCAAGAGGCTCTAAGTGCTGCCTGCCATCAAAACATTGCAAACACAACCTTTATTGCAGCTCAGTGCCCAGCAAGCACATACTTGATGTAGTGACAGACTTGTCAGCTGTTACTTACAGGAACATAACTAAAAATAATGGACTTGGACCTCGTTTCTCTGCTGCCAGCTTTATACCTCTATTAGTCTCTCAGCTTCAGTAGGTCAAACTAATGCACAATCAAAGTATGTGAAGGAGAAAACTATCCATTGGAAGCGGAATGTCAGCCAGGTTTTTAATAAAATGGAACACTAAAACTAGATGAAAACTGTGTTCAGAGGTTTTTTTGGTAGAAGTCATTGCAGAATTTGTATTTCTTGTTATAGTAAAATAATCCAAGGTCTGATACCTAACAACTTACATGCCATTTTTTTCCTTTTCATTTCTCCCTGAATTAAAGAAACCAAGGAGTTCACTCCATAATCCAAAGCTTTAAATTTGCTACTTGCCCTGAAAATCTTTAACAGTATTTATTTTTATTTTACTGATTTTATGGCTTTAGCCATATGACTGCTTAGGAACATACTTCCTTGGTGTGTTGTAGGTACAGCTTAAAGGTTCTTGTGCACTCCCTCTGAAAATTAAGGAATGTTTGGCTGAGCAGAAATATGTTTCGGTGTTCTGTAGGTTAACTTGCTTTTGCCTTCAGAGCTTTGGTTCTGAGCAATTAACAACTGGTGATGTGCTTCAGGTTTTCTCCCCATCAACCTGAAAATTGTGGAGCAGGCTAAGAATGCCAAGAGGTGAATCATGAAGCAGTGTCTTTATTATAAACAGAAGTTCATTTGGCTTCTTCTTTTTAGTAAAGTCTCATGCCTGCCTCAATTTCTTACTCTTTTTTCCTATGCCAGGTAAAGATGCAGGGGGAAAGAAATAGAGGGTATTTCAATAAGCTGGTTTTATTTTTAAGAATTGATTGGAAAAAAGAATTCTCTACCTCTTAAAAATTCTGCCCAACCTAACATTTTCTCTGAGTCTTTGTGATTCCCATTTTTTTGGTCCTGTTTGACTATACACCTCTGAGCTGAGCATTAGCAAACAGCCACAGGGTTAGATGGCATTTAGCTGGATGTGTTTGGACTTCCATTTTGTTCACTGGGAAAACACCTGACGATCTTGGTACCTAAGAATTAATTTCTGATTTCTTTCCAGTTTTTTGGAGCTGGGAAATATCTGTGCTTAGATCTACCTGGGTGGTATACTGCACTGCTGTACTGCCTGTGTGCTTTACCCTGTGTGAAGTGAAATGTGTGTTTACCGCACCCTTTTTTGTAAAAGATGCTCACATGCTGGAGAGCACCAGCCAGCAGTGTAACTAATGTTGGTTTTCTCATTTTGTCTGCAGGGGAAATAGGAAGGCCACTACTGCCACAAAAGTGAAATAAGCGACTGTGTGGCATTGTAGCACTAAGTGATATGTAGAGAGGATCATCAGTTACTTGACAAAGAAATCTTTAATATAGAAAAATAATACAATGTGATATGACCTCAGCAAAGCTATTTTTCTTCATAACTGTAACTTTAAAAATAATTCTACCTTAATGAAGATAAATGCAAATTTTAAAGTGAGACTTTTTTTCAACTGCATTTTTGTTTGCTTTTAAACCTAAGAAGTGAAAAACTTTCAACTTTGCAAAATAAGTTATTAGATGAGGGGTGGGAGACAGCCAGCCTGTCTTCCTGTTAACTCTGAAGCTGGATTATTAGAATTCTTTCTTCTTGTAATCTCAATTTTAACTGTTGTAAATTAAGCAGTAGCTATCTGTTGTTTGCAGTCAGTTTATCTTCGTTTGCTTGTAATTCCACTAGTTTTTCCTTTGACCTAATCCCAGATGTTTGGTGATTGTTGAGGAAATTGAACTTGTTTTCAGTAATAACTACAAAATGAAATCACTGTTGTGGTGAGCTCTTTACTTGCTCATTCTGTGGCCATGTAGGGCCTGTACTGAATACCTGGAACTGGAATACCAGCAAGGCTTACAGGCACCTCAGGTACTATTCTGGACCCAGGACACTACTCCATCAATTTCAAACGATGTTCTGATTTATTATTCTGTGGCTGTTCTGAAGAGA